>ML816553.1:0-34758 GCA_009831015.1 Picea engelmannii
GATTTGTGTATCACAAAACATATTAACCTTTCATCTAAGTAAAATTCACTTTCATACCCACATTCAATTTCACTCCATCTCCTAGGAGGTGCATGGTACTTTTTTCCTATAATTCCTGTAACAACCCTAGTTAAATAATTGCTTAAGGTTTATCAAGTATAATTAACTAAATAATTAACTGTCCTAATGTATATTGGTTAAATAATGATTATTTATTAATAATATTAATTAATTGATTAATTAATTATTTATTGTTTAATGTATGTTAATTAATTAATGAATTAATTAACTAACTCATTTAATGTTTGGGTAACGAATTAAAGTTTAATAAATTTTAATTTATTTAATAGAAAACTTAACGTATTGAGGCATGGTTGGTATTGAATGGAGGGATAAGGTGGGTGGGCATTGAATGGAGAGGCGGTGAATGGGAAGGAGATTATGAGGGAGCAGAGGCATTCGAGAGGGAGGACTTTTTGAATTTTGGGGGAGAGGAAGCATTATTTTGAGATTAGGGACTGTATTTTTCTAGTTTGGAATTTGGGTGGACTGTTACATGGGAGCATCGGTTGCTGGGAGTTTTGGGCTCGGGGGGCAGGAATATTCACGAAATCCTGGAGATAGGGAGCCGGATAGGCTCTGTTCCTAGCTGGCAGGGAGGAAAGATTTTGTTTTGGGTAGAGTTTGGGCAAAGTAGCAGCGAGGAAAGACGGAGATTGGAGAAATAACATCAATTAGAGGTATGTATTTTCATAATTACATTGTGTTAGGTGGTTATCATCATGTTGTTGAATATGCTTATATGTTAAAAATAATGAAATTGCTTATACGTTGAAAGAAATTCTATGCTTAAATATATTAAGTTTTAGGTTCTGTTAGATAGGATCCTACACATGGTATCAGAGCCTGGTTTCAAAAAATAAAATCTAAGGCCTTACCACCCACATAATTGTGCAAACTATTTCTTGAAACAACTCCCATCCTACAACCTAAAACCCTTGAATTAACTCAAAATAGAAATAAACAGAAATGACCTATAACCCTAAGTAGACTACCCAGAATGAATGTGAGAGTGTGCATGCTTCCCAGGAGAATTGAAGGAGGGTATGTTATTTAGAAAAAGAGATACTCTCCCTGGTTCTAGCCACCTGTAAGAATGACTCTTCACCTGCACATGCTGAGAATTAATAAGAGTTACAGTTTGTAATATTGTAAAACAATCAGGGGTATTTATTGAAACTCTCTCTACGTTTATTGCATATTAAATAGGGTGTAGTTTAACAACTTTAATGTTATCTACTAAATAAAGGAGGACAATCAATGTAAACCTCGAAAATCTTGCTTCTTGCCTGTACCAAGCACAAACGACTTAGGAATCCATTTGCTATGACGTAACTTTGCAATTGTATATCTTGCATTATACCCAAATTGTAGCCCAAGTGGAAAATAATAATGGCTCTAAATTCATGTCCAAATGTTCCATAAACATCGGATTGTGACTTGATACCGAACTACAGGTATTTCGTGTAAACCCAATAGATATTTCCTATGGACCTAATATGTAGTTTCTCCATTGATGGGTATTCTTGTGGCCGTACTTCTGGCTTCTTTACTACAAGAATTACGATGTTGCTAGCCTAAAGTGCTATGAAATGAAATTGTATTTATGAAATCAGAATCTAATTATATTTGTATACACTTAAAAAAAAAAAAAGAGAGAGATTACCCATATCTAAAGCATAAAAAAAAAATAATAATAATCAAAATCTTAAGCTAAGGGCACAATCTCCAGGGTTGATTCTGAAAAAAACTACCAAACAGAACCACAATCATCACACAAGATTCCATAAAATCCAGTAGCGCAAAGGGAGGATCCCAAGATGGAGCATTCTATGCAAAAAAAATAAAATAATAAGCAAAATTATTGGGCCTGCGGGCCAATCTTCAAATTCAAGACCAACACTGAGGACAAGCACCTGCACCAATGCACAACACAAGTTAGTATACAAATCCAACACGCAATAACAAAAAGGTACATATAAGCCAACACTCAAGACCGAGTGCACACAAAGCAACCAAGGAGAAGCTACAAGGAATCCCACAGCTCATACTCCTTGCACTATGCGTCAGCGCAAGTCAACGCTCAAACCAAGTGAAGATCCACATGGAGGAGGAGCCCATGGGGGCAAGGTGAAGTGGTCTACACTTTGACAGGTGTGCTACGCACTAGCATCAAGCACCCAAAACCTAACAACCAAGCGTCGAGCCAGGGAAGGAACCCACAAGGGCAAAAGAGTGCCCTACATGCCAAGCACATAGCCGCAGACCCATATTTACGCGTTAGCTCAGCGCAAATCACATGGAGGAGAGCCCGTGAAGCGGTTCCACACAATGCATCAAACATACAAGTTAAAACAATACATACAAATCAAACTCTCGTGCATGCACACCAAATCACATGGAGGAGAAACCCAAGAGGGGTACCTATGTGCTCAAGGCATCAAACAATACGAGTTAAACAAAGACCAGCATCTGCCATCAAACAATACGAGTTAAACAACAACATACAACTCAACGCCCGAGTGCCAACGCCAACACAAGTGTGTAGCCATTCTTTGAGAGATATTGGAATACGAGTTAATCCCCAATAGCAAGACAAGGCCCAACACTCAATCCACAAGAAGGAGCCCACTAGGAAGTTTATCCATATTGCAGCATCGCTCACTCTGTAAGAGTCTTGGAAACCCTATAAGCCCATGCGTAGTGGAAGGGCTTGACGCATTGAGTGCCAATCTAGGGAGAAAGGAAAGAGCCCACATGGAGCGAAAGCTCGTGTGGACCACAAATGGAGGCCAACACATAACCCATGAAAAAATCCAGCGACCAATACCAAGTGTCGAGCAATTGAACCACGATGAAGGAGTAGAGGGAATGTGCAACTGTGCATGACGCTTCCTCCATTCCTTGAGCTCGTGGACACCAGGGTCGATTGAGCAGAGAGATGACCATGGCCAGCCTCACCCTTCACCTCTACTGAGAGTTTGACAAAAAAAAAAACGAGAATGAAAAGGGTCAAGTGAGGCAAGGGTTTGAAGAGATAAGGGCGAGAATAAATTAGGGTTGAGGATGAGAGCCCTGGGAAGGAGGGCACATGGACCTCATGCACCCACGATGCCCGACTTCAAATGAAAAAAAAATAAAAATTATTATTTTTAATTTCTTTTAAAATTTCTCTTATTTAATTTTTAATTAATTACTTTTAAAATTTCTTTTAAATTACGTTTTTAAACAAAAAAAATCATAAATCGTATAAAATTTGTTTAAAAAAAAAAATGTTAATTTTATAAATATATATATATATATATATATAGGGATAGGATGGGTTTTGAACCCACGACCAGTCACCATAGTCCAAGCCTTGGAAAACAACCAAACACCAACGTGCCACACATGAGTCTTTATAAAATAAATTCATATATATAAATAAATTAAATATCAATAGTAATAAAGTACTATCCCAAAGTATAATCTCCAGTTATCCAAGTTAACCAAGCACTGAGTTCCATACCCTCAACCACCGAGCCAAGTGCCAAGCCCTTCCATTCCATTCCACCAGCCAAAGCCAAGCACCAAGCCCGCAAGGGAGCATATTGTGCACAACGTATTAACATTATAAAATTTTAATGTTAATAATGGGTTTGAAACCTATGATTATTAATCATATATATATATATCCCTATGATTAATGAATGTAATAGTGTAACTTTATAATTTATAAAGGTTAAAAGTCCTTGTAGAGTAGTGGGAGTTTGATGCATGTTATGGAAAATAGTCAGGGTAGAATAGGGGTATAATAGAAAGCACCATATAAGGGATCTGATGCACTGTGGTGAGTGTGGTAGAGTGCTAGCGTAACTACCATGCAAGAGGGTCAATAGTTTTCTTAGGCGAAGACAACAAGCTTAGATGCTTTAACCCTAACCTAGCCACCTCCCCTAAAGAAAGTAACGTTTGTTTACAGACAAGTAAAAAAAAACTACGCCTAACCCTATTTTCTAGATTAAGTTTTGCAAATGTGAAATGTCCTTGAACTCACCCTAACAACTTTGGTTGATGCAGATTAAATTATACAGGATGGTTAGGGCTCGAGGAAATCGAGGCAGAGGGGCATCGTCCTAGGGACCGCTAGTGCCACCACCACCATCGCCTGAACTAGCTCTCATACTGTGCTCCTTGGAGGCCATAAATGAGAATTTAAAGGGGCGTCAACCAGTAGGGATCGAAGTGGAGCCCCCACCATCTGGAATGGGTAATCCAGAAGCGTCGAGGGATTTAGGGGGAGGACCTCCACCTAAAGACGTCACTAGAGAACTGAAGAAGATCAAACTTCTAGATTTTTCCAGGGGTTGTGCTAGTGAACATGACGAGGCATGGTTGGAAAACATGACAAGGTGTTTTGCGTTAAGAGACTATACATCCACTTCAAAGGCGAAGATAGCAATTTTTCAGTTGAAAGACAATGCCTTGAACTGGTGGGGCAACCTGGAAAGGAAGGTGCATCTTACCCCGAACACTGTATCTTGGGAACTTTTCGAGGAGAGGTTCCGAAAGAAATATCTACCATCTTTCTACGAGGAACAACAGGTGGGAGCATTTCATGTTCTAGTACAGGGAAATAGAACCGTAGAAGAATATGAGATCAGGTTTATGGAATTGGTCAAATATGTTTCATACATGGATAATGACCAATGACAAGCATAATGCTTTCTCTATGGGTTAAACCGTAAGATAAGGGCTATGGTGCAGATGTGAAAACTGTCTTCAGTAGTAGAAGTAGTGGAAAATGTGCGTTATGAGGAAGAACACATTAACTTAAATGGAGGTACGAGACCAACCTTTCCACATCATCCTGGATTCGTGGGGAAGGCCCCTAGGACATTTCCCAAGGGAGGGGGCTCAAGGCCACCTCCATATGGTAATAGAATTGCACCAAGGATAGTAGCCGCATGGATTTCAATGGCAGCAAGTACAACATCCCATTCATCACCAACGTCACAGGAAGGTCCACGACCATCTTAGGGAGCATCTAGTAGGCACAGGGGTTCCAGGGGAAGGAACTCATTTTAGAGACAGTCACAAAACAATGCACAAGTTCAATCTCGTGTCACTTGTTGGTGATGCAGAGGACCCCATTACCAGCATGACTGCCTAGAGTTACAATCAAAATTTGTGCATAGAGAAGGAAAGGGCCCGATGGGAAGAGAAAGTGGCAGCCACCAAATTTACACAGCGGTTAATAATCGCTAGGAAGAACATAAATCCATGGTGGTGGAGTCATTAGGTATGCTAAATCATATCAATGTTAAAATTTTATTTGATTCTGGTGCTACAGATAGTTTTATTTCACCATTTGCATTAGAAAAGAGTGGGTTGGAAACCTATGAGCACGATGACTCTAGACAAGTCGAGATGGCTTTGGGGGAAAAACAAGCAGTAGGACCTACCGTTGATAATTGTATAGTAGACCTGGGAGTGTGTACTACCAGGTTGAAGGTATACATCACTGCTCTCGAGGTGTATGACCTAATCATTTGAATGGATTGGTTAGAAGCCCATCGAGCTATGGTAGATTGTTTCGCAAAAAGGGTGTTTTGTGTTGATGACGAGGAAAGGCAAGTAGAGATCCAGGGTGTATGAAGAAAGGTGTCTCTATGCTTTATTTTAACTATGAAGGTTAAGCGATGCATGAGGAAAGGATGTCAAATTTATGTCGTTGAAGCAATGAAAGAAAGGAAAGGACCCTCCTTAGATCAGTACCCAGTATTGTCAGAGTTTAAAGATGTTTTTTCAAATGAGTTACCAGGGTTACTTCTTGAGAGGAAGCTTGATTTCACTATTGAGCTAAAACCTGGTGTAGAACCAATTTCCAAAACTCCGTATAGTATGAGAATTCCAGAACTTTGTGAGCTACAGATGTAGTTGAAAGAGCTACTCAACTTAGGACTAATAAAACCTAGTGTATCACCTTAGGGTGCACCAATAATTTTTGTGAAGAAGAAGGATGGTTCCTTACAACTGTGCATAGATTACAGGGACTTGAACCGTGCTACAGTGAAAAATAGGTACCCAATGTTGTGAATAGATGACCTCTTTGATGAAATGAAAGGAGCAACGGTATTCTCAAAAATTGATTTGCGATCAGGGTATCACCTGTTAAGGATTAAGGAAGGCGATATTCCTAAAACTGCCTTTCGAACTCGGTTTGGACATTACGAGTTCTTCATAGTACCATTCGGATTGACCAATGTACCAACAGTATTCATGAGCCTCATGAACGGAGTATTTTGGAAGTACTTAGACCATTTTGTACAAGTCTTTCTAGATGACATCCTCATCTATTCCAAGAATGAAAGAGAACATGAGGAACACTTGCGAGTGGTGTTGTCCTACCTTAGAGAGAAGAAATTGTATGGGAAGTTGTCGAAGTGTTCCTTCTTCTAGAAAGAAATCCACTATTTAGGTCATATCATTTTCGGTGAAGGAATCTCTGTGGACCCAGAAAAGGTAAAGGCCATTATGGAATGGCCAGTACCGAAAAATTCCCATGAGGTAAGAAGCTTCATGGGGCTAGCAGGGTATTATCGGGGATTTGTGGAATGGTTCTCTCAAATAGAGAAACCCATCACCACTTTACAGTGCAAGGGGGTCAGGTATGAATGGACAAAATAATGTGATAGTGCATTCATCGATCTTAAGAGGTTACTAACTAGTGCACCAATTCTACAAGTGCCGGATATGGAAAAGGACTTCACAGTCTGCACGGATGCCTCGAAGCAAGGGTTGGGGGATATGCTAATGTAGGATGGAGGTGTGATAGCTTATGTATCAAGGAAGCTAAAGAAACATGAGGAACTTTACGCTACTCATGATTTAGAGTTGGAAGCGGTAATGCCTAGCTTTGAAACTTTGGAGGAACTATCTAGTAGGGTGAAACTTTGAGCTCAAAATGGACCATCAAAGTTTTGTAACACCCTATTTCCCCCAGCTTGTAAATATAACTGGACTAGCCAAGAACTATGGTGAACTCATAAATGTGAATATGTGATGTAAACAAACCTTGAGGAAAAGGTCAATGAATGTGAATAACATTTTGAATTTATTGCAAGACTGTTGAGAGGGGATGTGCAGAAAAAGAGACCACGATGGCGGTGGAAGGCACCTGAAAAGGTGGCGTTAACTTCCACCAAGAATTAATTACCGTATTTGGACTCCACTAGCCTGGAGAACCAAAAGCGGCTCGCTGGCCCTGAATTAAATGTCCCGCAGGTTGGTAGGTTGATGGCTTAATGAGGGATGGGGAGGTGAACCACCTATCCATAGAGCCATCATGACTGACCAGCACGAGGGTAATCACACCACACGCAACCTCGCGAGAGGATAAAGCGTGGGATAAAAGCGATTAGGGGGCAGACGCGAGGGGAACTCTGGCATTATGCAAAGTGGGTGATAGCAGAGAGGAAGGATTGCAACCTTTTCTCCTAGTCACTGGCAGACAGAGAGACGCAGTCTCACAGCGTCATGGTCTCAACTCGGGGGTGGCTAGTTGTAAATCGGCTGGGAGTCGCTACGCCTACGGTTGGGTGGAAACGAGCACCTCTCTCAGCAGTTGTTTGACCCCTGGTGTTATTTCTGATAAGTGTTTTGCCTCTGGCATCTTGATATATATGTATATATATATATATATATATATATATATGTGTGTGTGTGTGTGTGTGTGTGTGTGTGTGTGCTTATTCTGATAATTATGTTCATAAGCTGTGAAACTGTGAATGAATTCATTGTAAGAATGTCTGTAGGAAGTTTTGATCAATATTAGTAGTTGTATAATTGTATGGAAGAGATTATATATGGCATATGTCCTCATGAACTATTATTTACATGTGTACTGGTCTATATCAGACTTCATGTCTGGACCTCGGTTGGACGATACCCTTTTTACCTCAGAAAGTACTCTGAGTAAGTCTCCCCATAGAGATACTCTCCTTGAATAACCCTTCAAGAACCCAGCAGGTAAATATGAAGGCATAAAACCTTAGTAACTTTGTATGAGGAGAAACGATCCTCTTAAAAACCCGAGATGGCAGCTTAAGGGTGGAATATCAAATCGACAGATGAGACTCCGTCGGGAGATCGGTGGTCACTCATGACCGTTAGATTGGAAGGAGAGGAAGAAGTGTTAATGGCCTTAACCTTGATAGATGTTGATCGACGGATGAGATTTCATCGGGGAAATCTGCGGTTCCCCACGACCGTTAGAATACTAGGAGAAAGTAGGGCGTTAAAGGCCTTACCATAGGGTTTTCCTATGTCTTCGTGGGTAGTGGAGAGTTAGGACCGTAGATCCTCATGGTCCATGAGAACATCTGGACCACTGATTTTTCCACGTCCATGAAGTAGTGGAAGAGTGCACAAGGTGGGACAGATCTGAGCCATTAGATTTTAGCCAGAAAAACCCGACAGCCATTGGATCTGTTAAGAGATGCATGGGGGATAAGTCCTCGTGAACAGGAGGTTGAAAGTCCCGATGAGAGGCGTGGTCCTCGAAATATCGACATTCATGAAATCGGGAGTTACGATGACATGAGGTTGGGAATTTTCATAGTGAAATTCATGGAATCAATATGAGCCGTCTATCATAGGTGGACACGTGGACAAGATCGGGAGCCCATCGGCATTTTGGAGATCGAAGGGACAAGATGCCGGAATATCTCTGCCGCGGAAACTCTGAAATCGTGAGAAGCGATCAGGACCGTCCATCAGAGGAGGATGCGTGGAAGTAATTGGAGCCATCGGGGAAATTCCTGACAGAAAGCCGTCTATCGACATTTTGGTCATCGGGATATCGGGAATCTTGATAACAAGAGATTTGGGCATTTCGGAATCGCGAAGTCCGAAACCCCGACAAGGAGAAAAGTGACATTGTGGGCCAGCTGTCAGCATAGCAGAGAATCGAGATTCATGGAATCGGAAAATCCGTGGACAAATGCTTTTCAGCATTTGAAACCCCGAAGCCCCGATAAGGAGTATGACTGCGATCATATAGGGAAGGTCGTGTGGACCAAAAGTCTAGCCTGGAGGGCTAATGGAGATTGGAGCGCATCTAGATTTTGAAGCCAAAAACTTCGACGAGAGGTAAGGCTGCGGTCTTATGATTTAGCGGTCACGTGGACCAGAGCATAGCCAGGAGCACTAACCCATAAGGGACCATATCAGTGAATTGGCTCATCGGGAATCGTAGAATCAGGATTCCAATTGGAAAGAGTTCGGGATTTCCCATGGAGGAAATCCTGGAGTAGATCTGAGCCATCCGATTAATGGAGCCCACGTGTCGAGGGATTAACCACATCAGGAAACCGGGGATCGAGGATTCAGGGGTGCCGTGATCGAGAGTCTGGATTCTCGTGATGATAAACCCCAATGAACGAATGAGATTCTTTCAGAGGATCTCAGGGTATGTAATGATCGTTAGATGTGGAGATGAGACGTCAACTTAAGCCAGGATGTGAATATGCTTTAGGATAAGTGACGAGCATATCTGGATGGCCAGAGTCCATCGATCCAGATCTACGACTGAGGTTCCATTCCGGAGTCCCCTTACTGTTATGCCTTTAGCGGTAGGGGGGGGGGTCCAGAATTGGATGCGCAACTCTCGAACGATCGAGATNGGAATAGTGTGGCATGTGAAGTAGGGCCCCTCTTGTCACGTTGACCACCGTGTCGCATTTCCCTCTCTGCCACCTGTGTTCCACCTAACCATGCAACGGGACCGTTTCCCATTGGTTGTTCTCTACCCCTGCTAAGGTTTGTTCCTTTTGGCCATTCAATGACCCTATAGGTATTCGTCCCCATTGGTCGTTCGCTAGCCCTGTTGGGGTTCGACAGTTGCAAAGTTGAACATTTAGACGTTACTTTAGCGTCGAGGCGCAAAATACAAATAGGCGTTGCGTTCAAATTGAACTGTGAACATGACCCACGATCAATGGGAACAGAGAAGGGGTAAGAGAGAGCCATACTTACGCCGGGCCTCCATGGTAATTAGGGGTTTGAGTTCAGCAGAAGACCAGAAAAATATGATTTAGGTAGTGGGTGTGTTACAAGTTTAAAACATCTCTTCACTCAAAGGGATCTGAATGCCATGCAAAGGTGATGGAGTGAGTTTATGAGTGAGTACGATTTTGGTATTTCATACATCAAGGGAAAGGAAAATGTGGTCGCAGATGCCTTGAGTAGGAGACCACGTGTATTCTCCTTGGTACCTTTAAATGTCCATCTGAGGGAACATGTGTTGACGCAACTTCAAGGAGACAGTTGGTATTTAAAGGTTACTTCAAACCTCTAGAGTGGGAGGCAATTAGATCCAAAGTATGAAGGATATAGTCTAGAAGCAGAAGGACTGTTAAGATATCAAGGAAGGATGTACATCCTTGAAGATGGGGATATTCGAAGAATCATACTGAAGGAAGCCCATAGAGAAATTTATTGTGCACATCCAGGTGTAAAGAAGATGTATGCAAACATGAGAAAGCTCTTCTTGTGGGTAGGCATGAAGCGCGATGTAGTCCATTTCGTCACCAAGTGCCTAAAGTGTCAACAAGTGAAAGTCGACCACCACCACCTGACAAGACTCCTACAACCACATGATGTTCCTATGTCCAAGTGGGAAGTCATCTCGATGGATTTTGTTGTGGGGTTGCCGCTTGCATCTCATAGACACAATGCCATTCTAGTGATAGTTGATAAGTTAACCAAGAGAGCTCATTTTATTTCGGTTAGAGACACTTATGATGTCACTGATGTGGGATGTGTGTTTGTAAGTGAGGTTATCCATTTGCATGGGATACCTAAGAAGATCATTTCAGATAGGGACTCCATATTCACTTCTAGGTTTTGGACAAGTTTGTAGTCAACGTTGGGGACTTAATTGAACTTAAGCACAACTTATCATCCTGAAATAGATGGGAAAACTGAGAGAGTAAATCAAGTCATGGAATACATGCTTAGGATGTACGTCATGGATAATCAAACCCATTGGGAGAAGTACCTACCTTTGGTAGAGTTCGCTTACAATAACAGTTTTCATAGCTCCATCGAAATGCCACCCTACGAAGCTCTATATGGAAGGCCATGCAGAATGCCATTGAGATGGGATAGATTAGAAGACCGATTAATAGTTGGGATAGAATTGATTCAAGAGATGGAGGAACAGGTGATCCAGATTAGGTAGAGACTAAAGGAAGCACAGGATAGACAGAAAAGTTATGCGGATGCACACACGACTGATCGAAGTTATAAAGTGGGAGATCAGGTTTTCATTCGTATAAGACCCAATAAGAGTACCATTCAGTTCAGGAAGGGGACAAAGTTGTCACCTCGATTTATAGGACCATTTAGAATCCAAGAGAAAATTGGACCCGTTGCCTATCATCTCGTACTACCACCCCACTTGCATAAAACTCATAATGTTTTCCATGTATTTGTTCTATGTCATTATGTTGCTGAAGAATCACATAAACTAAATTGGAAGGAATTGCAGGTATCGAACACGGGAACCCTTATGGTAGAACCATTACACAGATTGGACCGTAGAGTCCAATAGCTCAGGAATCGTCTGGTAGACCAAGTTAAGGTCCAGTGGGACAAGTATAGTCCAAGATCTGCTACTTGGGAAGATTCTGAGACACTAGGACGAGATTATCGCTCACTATTTTGACCACCCCAAGAATATGTTTCTCGAAGGTTGGGTGTATGTAACACCACCTTTTGACTTAGACAACCAAGATTACCTGAGGCCTACACACCTTTATTTTCTATTCACAAGTAAAACTATTAAATGATACACTTGAACTTTTAAGACGTATGAATCTTTATGAATGTTTAAATGTATTTGAATAATGATGGATATAATGCGATATATTATGAGAATGTAAATTTTATGAATGTTTAAATGTTATTGATGATGATGGATATGATGTGATCTATTATGTGAATGTAAATTCTATGAATGTTTAATTGTTATTAATTATGATGGATATGATGCGATATATTGTGTGAATGAGAATCCTATGAAGGTTTAAATGTTATTTGAATGATGATGGATATGATGCAATCTATTATGTAAAATGATAATTCTATGAATGGGTAACGTTAATTGAATTATGGGATATTATGAGATCTATTTCTAACTTGAAAACTTTGATGTTAAAGTTGTTGGTACGCGGATACCGAATTGAAATTATGGTTGTATGCAATTACATGATGATAATGCATAGAAATGTATGAGTTTGTGTTATAGACTAATTTGCAGGTTATGGGCTATGAAATAGCCAAGGGATAATGATGATGAAAGTGGATGTCATGAACACTGGCCAAGAAACAATATGGTATGAATCTTTGTATGTGAAATTATATTGGTTTGAATACATTGCTATGATATGTGGACCAATGCAGGATTTCAGGAGGTGAAAATGCCCAAAACTGAATAAACAATGACAAAACTCCTAGCAACACGATGCCACTGTATATTCCATTATAGGGTGTGGACCCTAGTCATGATTAGAAGGGGTGGAGGAATTTCCCACCGTGTATCCTCCGAAACTTGAAGTCATGGGAGGACGGTGTTAGCTCACGCTCCCCTAGATGTGTGATGATGACTGTCAGTTGTCTGCTGGGGAAGCTTGGTCAAGATACTGACACTTCCGCTTACGGGTTCTATTTGGAGTTAGGTCAATATAGTTGACGCTCCAAGATAGTCTAGCAGATGAAGAATAGGAATGGAAGATGGAAGTAAGTTAGGGAGGAAGTATGAGTAGAAATAGTTGAGAGTGTATGGAGATTTGTCTTATGGTGGAATTTATTGTTTTTCCTTCTGAAGAGAAAATAGATTTATATGAATATTCATAATTGCATAACTAAACTATAATTGTCTACATAACATTGTTGAGCTAGATAATTGTAATTAAAGGATTTCACAAACATTTGATTGGTTCATTGTCTTTTATAAAATGAATAGTCTTGTTGATTGGATTGAATGCATACATAAATTACTATAAGGGTGATAGTTATTGATATTAGTACATGAACGAGACTTGTATGTACTAGCTACACATGCACTTCTTACACATGTACACTAGTATGTATGAGTTTTCTTGGCTTACTTACTAATAATGTCGGTTATTTGTTATGAATGTGTGAACCATGTTTCTTTTCCCTTGTATCATAAAATACTTTAACTTCGGGACGAAGTTTCTTGAAGGGTGGGTGTATGTAACAACCCTAGTTAAATAATTGCTTAAGGTTTATCAAGTATAATTAATTAAATAATTAACTGTCCTAATGTATATTGGTTAAATAATGATTATTTATTAATAATATTAATTAATTATTTAATGTTTAATGTATGTTAATTAATTAATTAACTCATTTAATGTTTGGGTAATGAATTAAAGTTTAATAAATTTTAATTTATTTAATAGAAAACTTAACGTATTGAGGGATGGTTGGTATTGAATGGAGGGATAAGGCATTGAATGGAGGGATAAGGTGGGTGGGCATTGAATGGAGAGGCGATGAATGGGAAGGAGGATATGAGGGGGCAAAGGCATTCGAGAGGAAGGACTTTTGGAATTTTGGGGGAGAGGAAGCATTATTTTGAGATTAGGGACTGTATTTTTCCAGTTTGGAGTTCGGGTGGAGTGTTATAGGGGAGCATCGGTTGCTAGGAGTCTTGGGCTCGGGGGCCAGGAATCCTCACGAAATCCTGGAGCTAGGGAGCCGGATAGGCTCTGTTCCTAGCTAGCAGGGAGGAAAGATTCGGTTTTGGGTAGAGTTTGGGCAGAGCAACAACGAGGACAGACGAAGATTGGAGAAATAGCATAAGTCATAGGTATGTATTTTCATGATTACGCTGTGTTAGGTGGTTATCATCATGTTGTTCAATATGCTTATATGTTAAAAATAATGAAATTGCTTATACGTTGAAATTTTTTTTATTCTTAAATATATTAAGTTTTAGGTTATGTTAGATAGGACCCTACAATTCCCTAATTTATAAACCATATTAACCTCTCAAATCTCATATTTTCTTCTATTTTCAATGTGAACACACCTAATTAGTTCAAGATATTTTGATTTAAATACTAAACCTTTGAGTTCCTAAGTATTGGCCTATTAGTACTTTGTTGATATAATCCCTCATTATTTCATTTTCCTTCATTTTTACTTTCTAATTTGTCACTTGGGGTTATAACTTAAAGTCCATGTGGTACACAAGTGACTATGCATTCCCCCTTGGGCAAATATGTTGAAGAAAAACAAGAGGTAAAAGGCCAATTCGTCTTAGCCTCAATTTAGTCTTGTTCACATGTATTAAGCCTCATTCTTGCTTCATCCTTATCTTTTAGCACAAGGTTTGAAGAGTTAATTGAATCTTGTGTTGGCTAGGGAAATTATTACCCATGCACCTTAGGGTATTGACCCTCCACCTCATTAGTCCACCTCATCCACCTTATCCATTCATGCACACATCCCTAGGTGGTGCACTCTACTATGAGGACATATCCACTTCTTGCATAAACTTGTTCATACCTTGCACACACGTGAAGTGACTAGTGATGGTTTGACTTGGTCAAATTGCACCTATTTGCACACATTTTGAGATCTCATGGATTTGATGAAAATCCATTTTCACAAGTGTCAAGGGTGCCCCTTCTAGGGTGAGAACTTCAAGTTTGACTTGGTCATTGTGGAAACAAATGCACATTTTCAAGGGCACACTCCTTATCCCTCTTTAAGGACACATGCATGATGGATATTTTATTTTGAAGGAAGTTGTTAAGTGGACATGAGGCACGCCTTCCTAGGGCCCACTAGTGGAGGAAATATTTTATTGATTTGACCATAATCATAAAGTGATAAGTATAATGTAAAAGTAACCGAACCCATTGATCTATAGGACATATTGCCTCATTGGAACAATTGGTTGTTTATTATGATAGAAGTGTGAATATACACTTTGTTTCATTAATGTGATAACACTACTTAAGCTATCAAGATGTTGAATAAGATGGTACTCATAGTAAGCTTCTGATTATTGAATGACTCTAAGCTTCATCATACAGGTTATGATATCACAACTCTATTCATTACATAAATACAGTGTTCTTAAGAGTCAAAGTAATGGTGATTTGTTCACTAGTCTAACAAGCTAACTACAGGTCTATGTTTCCATAACAATCACTAGTATGTATACCCTTATTACTAGTTGAAAGAGGTAAAGAGCTGTAATCAGTATCAACTTCATGTAAAGCATGTAATATTGGTGTTTATTACTCATCTTGATTGGCTTCTATGGAGTTTAATCATAGGTATATCTCCCTAATTAGTACATTCATTTGTTCACATGAAGTAAGGTATAAAGTATAGGTAGGTGCTATAAGCTCTTTCACACTACTTTAATTAGCTATATTCCAGAGTGTTGACATAATTAGTGGATACTTGATCTCCGTAAGTACGGTTTACATGTTACCAATAGTCTCCATGATAAGATGAGTTATTCTCACTAGTTTAATCATGAAGCTTGATTACTCTATTCAACTAGTCTGATGCTTACTTTTTCTAATTAACTTAATGCAACTGATTAGGTTAGGAATCCATAATGAATATGGACTCTACAAGCTTGTACTATTCATATATAATAACAACATGATGTCTCCTGTATTACTAAGCTTCTAGTGTTTAGCTAGCAGTAACCTTTATGGGATTCAGAGTATTCCAACATCAAATTATGTGTGATCCTAGTTATAGTATCATTCCCATTAAGATAGAATATGGTACAATAGTGTTTACATCCTATACAAGTGTTATACTAAGCTATGGTTCTTCTCCATCTTAAGTAATATTGTAATAAAGACACCTCTATTAAAGTGATAAGTAAGAATGGTTACTACCACTTGCATGGTTAATCTTCATAATAGTGATACAATCTCTATCTCACCAATCATGATACATTTGTTCCCTAATAAATGTGATGCTTTGCATATTCAATGAAATGTATATGGTGGTGTATCTATTTGTAATAGGTAAACACTTATGATTAGTTACATAACCTTATCATATCTCCCTAATTAACACCATAGTAATAAAATGGGAAATAGGCATAGATAGGGCTATACCATTACTAGTGTTATACGTAATAACCCTAATTACTAACACGATTGCATTCAGCTTAAGTGATACAAGATTGATTGAGTAGTGTGCTTATAAGCAGTGTTACCATGGAATATGAGATAGCTTATAGGTATTATGTATAATGAACATCATTGATTAGAGATACTGTAATCAAGAGGCTCCAATAAACATAGGTTTATACAAGCATCTGTAACCATGATCGTAATAGTTATGGGTAATACATTGTCATTAATGCACTTAGTACGAGTGATTACACTGTTCATGAATCCTTACCTATATGAGCTTGTATGTAAGAAACCTTAGTTTAAACGCATGTATCAATACGAGCATAATAAAAGCATTAGCATTTAGCTAATACTTACCCTTTTACTTGTAGTTGGTTAGCAAACATTATAGTACTACTTGTTACTCTTACAACGCTTGTATTAGCATAATCAATGACATGTTGGTATAAGCTCTTGTTATAGCCCCGATAAGGGATAAGGTGTTGTATACTTATTGAACACACGGATTCTAATGTGATTCATAGCTTTCTACATGTTCTGTATTCTTCATATAAAATACTGATGTTACTATTAACGTCAAAGGCATAATAGCCGTGTTGAATATGATGGAGTTAGTTCATGTGATTAACAAGCTGTGTAATGACTATGAATAGACTCTACATATAGGTTTAACTCCTATGATCTCACTATAGCTAGTAAACTTACATTCATCTTTCAATGGAATTACAAGCTCTAAGGTCAATTACTGGTGTTATAGGTTACTAGTGTTCAACTTTTATCATATCTATGACCTCTATAAAGTACGTACATGTTATGATACTATACTGTTAATTAGGGATAAGTGATTTCCTATTGTGTGAATCAGAACAAAGGACTAGTGTGATAAAGCACTTAGAATAGAAAGGATAGCTAGTAAGCAACTTACATAAGCTAACAAGAAAGGGATAGTCATACTATATCAATGAGAATCAAAGCTAAGATTAAAGCATAGTTATATAAGAGATCATGTATTCTTAGTTTGTACTAGTACTGATCTCACTCTATGTGGCTATGTAGAGATTTGTAATCATACTAGCTTCTGTTATCATAGTATTGAGATTCTCATAGGTTAAGCACATGTTAGTTACCTGCTTAGATTATGGTAATGCTCACAGTTGAATAGAGTGTGGTATCATGCCTAATAAATGTAATCAAAAGTCATACTAGTACTTACAGTTAATTATTATGCAAACACCATTGGTTAGCTTATACAACACATTGTATCTCTCCTTAAATCCCATGAACAAGGTGGTATCATAAACATAGCTAGAGTTTCTTAGGTGAATAAAGCAGATCGAAGTGATCATACCAGTATTGTGATTACATTAGTATTGGTAATGAGTTGTACCATATAATATTGTACCCTTTCTGTGATTAATCTAGCTTATTGATTACGGGAATAACGTAATGGTACAGTCTATGCTATGTATTAGTAATGACTAGTTATGCTATGTAAACACTCATATATGGTGATACTTGATAACAGTGTAGTTAATACATGTGATAATTAGGGGAAGCTTACTAACCATCATAACAAGGAGGTTCCATAATGATTCCAGACTAATGTAGTACATGAATAAGATCGATACATGTTAGTTAAACATATAAGCTTACCATAAGTAACAATGTAATGCCTTTCATCATGTTCGTAAACAATATTGGTTATAGTTATAGGATTACTTACATTACACTCTTCTACCTAATTACATGTTATCATGTTGTATTCAAAGCTACTGAAAATGATTAGAACCAAGTAAGATGATTAGGGTAAATACGTGAAAGAGCTTAGTGATAGTACAACATACAATACTCTATAGATATACCATATGTATCATAGTTCGTATTTACGGGTATATAGAGCTTAGTATGATCGTGATTACATTGCTTACTTATCTAATCTTGTACTACTTGTATTCCTATATAGGTGATTAGGCTTATACACCAATCAAAGCTCTATAATGGTGTTGGTTCTACATTAGTTGTAAGGTCACGAGTTGAACGTATACAGTTATTACTAGTATTCAGAACACTAATGATAAGTGTAATAGGTTCTTTATCTTAGTATCAAGTGTTATACTTATACATAGAGCTATACGTATCATGTATTCATTACTATCACGTGTGTAATCTATTATCCCTAATTCCTAGGAGCTTACTACTACCCAGTGTATTTGATATGTTACAATATTGGAATCTCCATAATAGAACACAACTTATTTCACTCATTACCACTAGAAGGTACTCATACAAGACCATAATGTAAGCTTACTAGTGATATTTGTAATCAATAAGACCGTAATAACCCATGAGCTTTACTTCTACATGTTTGTGCTCTAGTTCTATGATCTATTTGGTACAATAAGCTATCACCTTTGATATGGAGTTACTTATAACCAAATCAAGTATGAGATTAAACAACGATAATGAGTAAGAACTAATGAACCATACCGGTTTCAATTACGGTTCACTTTTATGGGAATACTAGAACACTTTCCATTACTAAGCAGTTCCAATGACCAAGCATAGCGATTCCATAACAATAGCTATATTATAAGTAATAGTAATGAAAGTGGAAAAAAGAAAAAGAAACAAGGGTGCACTAATTCATGAAGGAATTTAACATTGTTTTTTGGTCAAAATATTTCTAGAAGAGGCACTCAAGTAATTATTATTTGGACGTGATTATTTCTAGGACAATGCCCTCATCATGGAGCTTTACACTTGGAATTCATGAACACCTTGTTGTAACATCCCGCTCTGGCGCACTGAGAAAACTTATTCTTTGAGGACACTTGCTCACAAGTGATCCAGACTAATATGATATTAAAACATTGTCCTTGATTATGATGCGTTATGGTAGATGACATGATGTTTACTGCATTGACATAGACATGTGCTATTGACTCAGTTTTACTGAGTGTGCAGGGTTTTGGACCTTGAGGATGCAGAGGCATCGACGAAACCCCTTAGACTCCGGATTGAGTTAGGGAGTGTGCTATTGGGGTTTGATTGTTTTACTGTGATTTTAGTGCATTTGATTAGATGATATGATGTGGACATGTTCTGACATGATTGTTGATGATGTAGGCTGACGATAGCTTTCCGACCAGACTCACATATGGATTAAAGGGGCCACACACATGACTACCAGAGAGGTTGAGGGAGAGGTGTGGATAGCAGCCCTACCACTGTCTACTAGCACTCCCGCTATGGCTCGAACTGTAGGTTAACGATTACCTAGTTCGAGAGGATCCATGATGTCGTGAGGGAAGACTGCGACAGTCACTCATGATGATTCTAAGGGGCACGCAATA
Organism: Picea engelmannii; assembly: GCA_009831015.1. NCBI lineage: Eukaryota > Viridiplantae > Streptophyta > Pinopsida > Pinales > Pinaceae > Picea > Picea engelmannii. The sequence continues at coordinate 19,604 of ML816553.1, forward strand.
AGGCAGGGGCCTTATTCCTTAGAAGCCCTTAGTCTCCCACAATTTCACCTGGCGAAGTTTTGACTCCAGGGGCTATTGATGTCTACCAATCAGTCAAGAAGCGAGTGGCACCCTTGGAGCACGTGGTGCATCCTGAAGGCCATGTCACGCAAAAGGAACAAAAGAGAGAGTGGAACCCTTGGAGCATGTGGTGCATCCTGAAGGGCACGTTGCATAGAAGACACAAAAGAGGTGAGTGGCACCCTTGGAGCACTCAATGCGTCCTGAAGGGCACGTCACGTTGATGATGATAAAGGAAGGAACCTAGATGGCCCTAAGAAAGACAACACATTAAGAAATTTTAAACAACTTCCCTAATTAAATGTCACCCAGTTCAGAATCTAAGTCCTAAGTTTGAAACTTTGCTAGGGGTAAAATTTTGCCTACTCTTGAGAAAACATCTCTAAAAATTTAAAATAGTAAAATGTAAAATAAAAACCCTTTAAGTAATAATTTTGGTCTTCATAAAATTTTGGGGTAAATGAAGAGAGTAATAAATTAATTAAAAGCTATGGATATAAAATATAAAGAAGAATTTAACTATTTAACTTGTGAAAGTGTAAAAGATATTAAATTATTAATAAAAAAAGAAAACAGGTTAATTTGCGCAACTATCATTTTGGCTCTAATAAAAAGGGGAAAGAAGGGAATAATAAAAATTAGGAAACTAAGGAATGGAGGAAACGTAATAAGGGAAAGAGAGAAACTTATTGTAAAAAGCAAGGTCAACATAGTAAATAATCGACAATTAAGAACCTTCTAAATTGAACTAAATTAGGAACTTCATTTTACAAAAAGTATTTAAGCCTGTAAGGGAATCTAGGAACACCTAGGAGTAAATTTAGGAGCAACTCTAGGTGGGTGAGGGAAATGAGACAATTAATAAATTAAAGAAAATAATTTTTGGAGGAAAGTGGGGGATGAATGACACTTGTACAATGGAGAATTTTTAGAAGATTTTTATTAAAACTTAAAATTTAATGAGATTAGAGAAAGAATGGAAGTTCTAAAATTTTATAAAAGAGAGAGAGGAGAAGGAAGAAGGGGATCGGTAGTTAGCATAACGTTACGTTGTCGGATTAGTGACTTGATTGATTTACTTGTGAGGAGTTGGGTTTTCCTAGCTCGGATAGGAGTGGTATCTCAGCCTTGCGAAGCGAGCTGGGAGCTAGACGTAATATCTGAATAGTGTGTGGCCCCTTTGCAGCTCGGGGGGCTAAGGGGGAAGGAGAGTACCCCTAGCATTGGCTGGGAGGTACCGGTGAGGTCTCGACAGTCGACGAGCAGGAGCGGCACGGAGCACAAGCGCAGGATAACGTCTTCGGGTTATTCGTCGTCGGTCATAGGTACGCAAGTGCATTTGTTTGTTTAAGAATAAAAGGAAAATTGTTTAAAGTTGTATATGAATCCTTATGATGACAATTGATGTGTTGAATTGTGGATCATCCCAAGTTTCCTTGTTGTTGTTTTCTGCGCCTAGACTGTTATAACCCCTGGGATCCTTTCGATGAGTTATCCTTGGCTCTGGCATTCTCTTACTATTGGCTGCAATTTCTTATTGGTGATTTTTATTGTAAAAGATGAAAACTACTTGGCTTAAATCTGCATGGGTTCTTATCAGATTGTTTGGGTTTCCTTTCCGTTCTTCGGCGATTGTAATCATGTGACGGTGATAAAAATGTTTCTTCTTACTCTGCTGTTGCATGTCGGTTTTGGATAAAGGAGATTTTATGATCTCGGCATTGCCGACCTCCCTTGGTTCTGTTCATTCTACAGTTGTGCTTTACGTTAGGTTTTGTCTGCATTTTTGTTTGCATTTCCATGTGTTTTAGTGGAGGAAACCCACAAGATTCAACACCCTTCTCTGTGTTTTTTCTTGTATATCTTTGTGTCTTTATTGTTATAAATTCTCGGCATTTTGTTTCTATATCTCTGCGTTTATTGTTATAAATTATCTGTGTTTTTATTGTTATTAATCCTCTGCGATTTGGTGGAGGTTCCCCCCCACAAATTTCGACCACGTAATCTCTGCGTATGGTGTTATAAATTCCTTGTGATTTGGCTGTATGAAATTTTCCTCTGCAAAATCGTGCTTGTATAATGGTTGTGATAATATTTCATTGGCAAATTGCTTTTGGGTGTGGCAGTATGGCCGTTTTCTTCTGCCTGTTCATGCCTCTATTTTTGCTGCAAAAAAATGCTCGCACAACCACAGATATTACCCCTACAATGTTTTAGGTAATGGTCGGAGAAATGCCTCTGCTACTGTGTTAAAAACTATCCATTTTCGACTTGCAACTACTCGAGCTTTACCTCTCCCTTTGCTCCAACCTTTTTTTGCGATTGTACCTCCAGGGTCACCTTAAACCGTAGTGATTGTTCCTGCAGATTAAATGAACATGCATCCCACCATTGGCTGGGATTGTAACTCGTTCTAAAATTTAATCCGTTACCTTTAGCTCTTTACTTTCACCCTAGAAAGCAGTAATGAAGGTGCGCCCTTTCGCCTCTACATACCTCTATATTCATGCCTCTGTCACTCCTGGCTACGCCCTCTCTTTGCGACTGTAATAACCCACCTCTGCTGCGAAACCACCCTGACAGCACAGGCACCTCACCATTCTCAGGATTCTGAATAGTAATGGAATGTTAATGTAATGGAATGTATTGTTAATGGAATGTTAATGTAAAGTAATGGAAGGTTAATGTAATGTAATGTAATGGAATGTAATGGAATGTAACGTAATGTAATGAAATGATTATGTAATGGAATGTAATGAAATGTTAATGGAATGTTAATGTAATGGAATGGAATGTCAATGTAATGTAATGGAATGGAATGTAATGTAAGGTAAGGTAGTGTAATGAAATGTTAATGTAATGTAATGGAATGGAATGTAATGTAATGAAATGGAATGTTAATGTAAGTTACTGTAATAGATTGTTATTTTAATAGGGTGGTGTAATGCTACTGTAATGTAATTTTAATGTTATTTTATTGGCAAGGTTATGGCAATATAAAATGTAATGTTGATATTGTTTTATGGTAAGTTATTGTAAATTTTGTATTGATAGCATACAAGAAGTAAGGTGATAGATATTTTATTTGCAAGGTTAGGATAATATAAAATGTGATTTTGCTATGGTAATGTTATTGAAATTTTATGGTATTGGTAACATACATGATGTAATGAGATTAATAATTATTTGCAGAGTTATTGTAATAAAAATGTAATGTGATTATTATTTCAGGGTAATGTTGTTAAAGTTGTTGGATTTGTTAACAAAAATGTAATGTCATTGAATTAAGAGCAATCAGTTATTATTAGTTAGTAAATGAGGAATAGCAGTCAATTGATTTTACATTATTTCCAAAGGGTGGATTGGGTAACACGTCGATTATTGGAATTTAAATGGAGAAATTGGTCTGTAATTAATACTAATTGAGTCGTAGACAATGTCTTGTCTTAACCATGTTTGGTCATTGTCGGAGTCCTTCTAACTTGCGCCTTCCGTAAAGGACATGGTTGTTCTTTTAATTTGTTGTACTTGCTGGTAATCGTTTAGTTGCTTGGTCTGCTTGCATCAGATGGGATGTAGACACCTCCATGTTCCTCAGAACAATCGCCAGCCCTGAGACCTTAAATGGTTAAAATCGATGGGAACCTGGGCTTGAGCATTGCTTATGTGTCTTGGAGGTCCTAACCATTGTAGGGTAGGATGGATGGGTAGTCAGTCTTTTTATTTTTCGATTGATTATTGTTCTTTACTAGTAGATGTTGATGTGCGTCTTAGATCCTTATGTTGATATCGCAGTTGCATTGGTCATGATTTGTCGTCATGTGGCAGCGCAGAGTATAATGTCTTGTTACCCTTGTAAACACGCACACACAAAAAAATAATTTGCACTTGTTATAAGAGGTTTGTTGGCGTAACGAGGAGGTTTGTTACATATGGTATCAGAGCCAGGTTCAACCCATGACTTGGGATCGCTACGACTTTCATTGTTATGACTTGATTATATTGTTGCTAATTGAGTTGACTTGTGTGCGTGTAGGTAATCATGGTTAGAGGACGTCGCGGAGCCAGACGACGGGGTGCAAGGGGAGGAGGCACGACACCTCCAGTAGCATCCACACCTGAGGGGTCTAACCCCCAAGGAGACCAGCAGGTTCTCAGACAGGAGCAGCTGGCAATTGGCAATGTAGTCGGGATGATGAGATCTTTTCAGCACATGTCCGAGGCATTGATCATCCATTTGGACAAAGATGAGGCCAGGGAACCGGCGCCCACTGAGGTTCCATCGCGTACCTCGACCGTTACTGGTAGCATTCACTGTGAACTCGAGAAGGTCAAATATACCGAGTTCTTTGGTGCCCCGGATGGCACAGCCGCCGAGGCATGGTTGGGGAACATGTCGATGTGCTTCACACTTCACAATTATACCTCCAACATGAAGGTCTGCATGGCAGTATTTCAACTGAAGGGGAGCACTCTTCTATGGTGGAAGACACTCCTACCGCAACTGAACATGGCCGTCGAAGATGTGTCATGGGAATTGTTTGAGGAACGGTTCCGAGAGAGGCACCTTTCATAGGAATTCATTGAGCATCAGATCAATGAGTTCAATGCCTTATGACAGGGAGGTCATACGGTGCCCAAGTACAAGGCCCATTTTATGGAGCTACGTCGGTACGCTTCGCACCTTAACACTGAAAAACTTAAGGTCAACAGGTTCGTGTTCAACCTTAACGGTGGCCTGCATGCAAAGGTTAGGATTTTGATGCCCCAAACCTTGCACGATGTCGTCCAGCAAGCCCTCATAGCAGAGGAGGAACTTATCAGTGGGGGTCATACTAGGACTCCAACGAGACCAGCAGGGCAGGTTTCATCTGGAACACAGCAGCACCAGACACCAGCGAGACATACGTCGGTATATCGTGGCTTCCAGAGGGGATGCACTTTCACTACACCCCGACAATCAATGCCTCAGCAGTGGACACCTTATCAGGGACCACAACATCAACAACAATAGTTTAGGCCTGTTCAGCAGAACAGATTAGGGTTCCAGGCCAGTGGGCTGTCATCTTCTACGTCGGGTACCAGGACTACTGGGTTGAAGAAGGGGTTTTGGACGTATGGGGATCCATGCTACCAGCGCGACTCTCCTGTGGAGAGGACCAGGGTGTCTGGATCAACCGGACCCACTACAGTGGGATATATGGGCAAGGCCCATCGGATTCATGCAGCGGTGAATAACTGCTAGGCAAAGCACCAGTCGACTGTGCTCGAGACGACAGGCACCATTGCTGACCAGACCCTTAGTGTTTTGATAGATCCCAGTGCTACTGAGAGTTTCATTTCTGGTGCAGCGCTAAAAAGGATTAAGGTAAAGGCAGTCGAACAGGACGCGTTTAGCTTCGTAGAGATGGCTTCGGGAGCCAAACAAAAGGTTGGAGGAAAGGTTACAAGATGTGCCCTTAACCTGGGAGAGTTTGTCACGAGGACCAACCTGTACGTCATGATCTTAGGAACTTATGATGTCATGATTGGTATAGACTGGTTGGAATTGCATGAGGTGATACTCAACTGTAAGACGAAACGATTGAGCTTGGTCGATGACGAGGGACAGAGACGTGTGATTATAGGATGGAACCAGGGAGTTTCCCTGAGTTTCGTCTCTTCCTTACAGCTATGGAAGAGTATGCGCAAGGGGTGCAAGCTTTATGCGATCCTTGCGTCAAACGAGAAGGGAGTAGTGGAAGGTCTAGAACACCTTTCGATGGTGAAAGAGTTTGTGGACGTATTTCCGGAGGAGTTACCTAGGATGCCACCAGAGAGAGAGTTGGAGTTTTCCATAGACCTGAAATCGGGGATCGAACCGATAGCAAGAATGCTTTATCGGATGTCAACCCCGAAGTTACAAGAGTTGAAAATGCAATTGAAGGAGTTGCTGGACCTAGGATTGATACGTCCTAGTGTGTCACTGTGGGGTGCGCTGGTTATTTTCATATGAAAGAAGGACGTATCGTGGAGGCTTTGCATTGACTACCGTCAACTGAACAAGGCTACGATCAAGAATCAGTATCCCTTGCCGAGAATTGATGATCTGTTCGATCAAATGAAGGGTGCGACGGTGTTCTCCAAGATCGATTTTCAATCAGGATATCACTAGTTCCATATCAAGGAGGATGATGCCCCTAATACCTCCTTTAAGACGAGGTTTGAACATTACGAGTTTACTGTTTTACCGTTTGGACTGACAAATGCCCCAGGGGTATTTATGAGTTTGATGAATGGGGTGTTCCGTGAGTACTTGGACAAGTTCGTCCAAGTGTTCATTGATGATATTTTGATTTACTCTCGGACTACGGAGGAGCATGACGAGCACTTGCGCTTGGTACTACAGTGTCTACGAGAGCACAAATTGTATGGGAAATTGTCCAAATGCTCTTTTTATCAATCGAGGATTCACTACTTAGAACATGTCATCTCTGGCGAAGGCATCACCATGGATCCAGCCAAGGTCAAGGCTATTACGGAATGGCCTGCGTCGGCGAATGTCATGGAAGTGCGTAGCTTTATGGGTTTAGCAGGATACTATCGACGGTTTGTCGAGGGATTTTTTAAGATAGCAAATATGATCACAGAATTGCAGAAGAAAAACAAAAAGTTTGTTTGGACCGAGAAATGTGTAGAAGCATTTCAGAGGCTTAAGGAGTTGTTGACAATAGCACCGATAATAAAGGTCCCTAACATGGACGTGGACTTCCTGGTATGCACTGACGCATCCAAGGAAGGTTTAGGCGGAGTCTTGATGCAAGACAAACGAGTGATTGCTTACATTTCGAGGAAACTGAGAAGGCATGAGAAGAACTACGCGACGCACGATTTCGAGTTATTAGCCATCGTATATGCCTTGAAGGTTTGGAGACACTACCTTGTTGGATGAAAATTTGAAGTAAAGACTGATCATTATGGACTACAACACATTTTTATGCAAAGGGACCTGAACGCGTGACAACGGCGTTGGTCAGAATTGCTTAGCGAGTACGACTTTGAAATTACTTACATAAAGGGAACAGTGAACCAAGTGGTAGATTCTGTTAAGAACCTAAATAGATCTACCAATATAATAACCACAAATACTGAATACACAATAGATCCACAAAGAAATATAGAAGAAACCACACAATATTATTACCAAACCCTTGAGGTAGGGCAACACCATACAATGGATCCTATTATGGAATGGATCCTCTCCTATTCACTTGCCTCTTCGAGGGGGCATCCTCCTATTGAGCTACCGCTCCAAATACAATACTTATCTTCATTTCTCATTACATTGCTTGGACCCCTTTATATAATGCTACCATCACCTAAGAACATTCTAGAGGAGGAATCTTCTAGAAGTAGAATCTTCTAAGAAGTCCTCTTACATTTATTATATCTAACTACCATAGTGGGCCTTATTTAATAATATAGTGGACCTAGTCCACCTTACATTGAATGACCTCCACTATTATCATTATGGGCCCTCTGGGCCCCCCAACTACCTCTCTAGCTACCTTACAGATTCTTTGAGTCGGAGGCCATGCATATTTTCGGTGTTGCCTCTTCAGATGAATCTACGTGAAAATATTCTAAATTTACAGCGTGACGATGACTGGTACAAATAGGTCGAGGGTTTTATCGGACAAAACACAATGATGGTACCACGATATGAAGGATTTTCATTTGAAAACGATGGGTTATTGAGGTTTAAAAGTCGGATATACGTACCGCCAAACGACGAGTTGAGGATGTTGATCCTGAGCAAGGCTCATAAAGCCGTTTACATGGCTCATCCGGGAGTCACGAAGATGAGGGTAGACCTTGAGCCCTTATTATTTTGGAAGGGAATGAAGGCATACATAGTCAGCTATGTGGCCATATGCCTCGAATGTCAGCAGGTAAAGGCTGAACATAGACACCCAGTGGGATAACTACAACCGTACACTATTCTGGAATCGAAATGGGAGGTTGTTTCGATGGATTTCATTGTTGGATTGCCACTGATGGCGCAGAGACATGACTCGATTTTTGTAGTAGTAGACACTCTGACGAAGAGTGCTCACTTTATTCCTGTGCATATGACGTATCAGGCACCTGACATTGCTAGAGTTTTTATCAGTGAGATTGTGAGGCTGCATGGTGTGCCTAAGAGAATTATATTCGATCGAGGATCGATGTTTACTGGATGATTTTGGATGATTTTCGAAGAGGCCTTGGGAACCCAACTTAACTTTAGTACTGCATATCACCCGGAGACTGACAGGCAGATAGAATTGACGAACCAAACCTTGGAGGACATGTTGCGCATGTACGTGATGGACCAACAAAAGTGTTGGGAAGAATTCTTGCCACTAGTAGAGTTCTCTTACAACAAAAGTTACCAGAGCACCATTAAGATGGCGCCTTTCGAGTTTCTTTATGGGTGACCATGTCGAACGCGCTTGAGTTGGGATTAGCTTGAGGATAGGGTCCTGGTGGGACCAGAAGCGATCCAAGAAATGGAAGAGCAAATGCAAACCATAATATAAAGGATTAAAGAAGCGCAAGATCAACAGAAGATTTATGACGATGCGCACTGAGTCGACCGTAGTTATGAGGTCGGCGATCGACTCTTCTTGCGGGTTAAACCGCATAAGAGTTCAATAAAGTTTGGAAAGGGAGCTAAAATCTCTCTTAGGTTCATGGGACCTTTCAAGATTGTGGAGAGAAAGGGGCCCATGGCCTATCGACTAGCCTTGCTTGATTCCTTGAGGCATATGCATGATGTTTTTCATGTATCTATTTTGAGACATTATATTAGTGATCCTACGCATGTTATTGAAATGAGTTCCTTGCAGATAGCGGACGAAGGAGTGCTCATGGCTGAGCTGGTCCGCATATTAGATCATCAAGTTCGACAATTACGATGTCAAACGCTAGATCAGGTCAAGGTCCAGTGGGAATATTATAGTCTGCACTCGGCGACCTGGGAGGATGCATATGATATGCGCCAACAGTTTCCATTTTTGTTTGATAGATAGACTTACGATACTATGACATACTTATTTCGGCATTTATATTATGAAACTTTAGGATGAAGTTTAGACCAAGAGGGGGTGTATGTAACATTCTGCTCCGGCGCACTGAGAAAACTTATTCTTTGAGGACACTTTCTTGCAAGTGATCCGAACTAATATGATATTAAAACATTATCCTTGATTATGATGTGTTATGGTAGATGACATGATGTTTACTGCATTAACATAGACAGGTGCTATTGACTCAGTTTTACTGAGTGTGCAGGGTTTTGGACCTTGAGGATGTAAAGGCATCGATGGAACCCCTTGGACTCCAGATTGAGTCAGGGAGTGTGCTATTGGGGTTTGATTATTTTACTGTTATTTTAGTACATTTGATTAGATTATATGATGTGGACATGTTTTGACATGATTGTTGATGATGCAGGTTGATGATAGCTTGCCGAATAGACTCACATATGGAGTAAAGGGGCCACACACACGACTACTAGAGAGGTTGAGGGAGAGGTGTGGACAACAGCTCTGCCACAGCCTAATAGCACTCCCGCCGTGGCTCAAAATGTAGGTTAACGATTACCTAGTTTGAGAGGATCCACGATGCCTTGAGGGAAGACTGTGATAGTCGTTCACGATGATTCTAAGGGCCGCGCAATAAGGCGGGGGCCTTATTCCTTACAAGCCCTTAGTCTCCCAGAATTTCACCTGGCAGAGTGTTGACTCCAGGGGTTATTGATGTCTACCAATCAGTCAAGAAGCGAGTGGCACCCTTGGAGCACATGGTGCATCCTAAAGGGCATGTCACGCAAAAGGAAAAAAAGAGCGAGTGGCACCCTTGGAGGATGTGGTGCATCCTAAAGGCACGTCGTGCAGAAGGCACAAAAGAGGCGAGTGGCACCCTTGTAGCACGTAGTGCGTCCTAAAGGGCACGTCGCATTGATGATGATAAATGAAGGAACCTAGATGGCCCTAAGACAGACAACACATTAAGAAATTTTAAACAACTTCCCTAATTAAATGTCGCCCAGTTCAGAATCTAAGTCCTAAGTCTGAAACTTTGCTAGGGGTAAAATTTTGCCTACTCTTGAGAAAACATCTCTAAAAATTTAAAATAGTAAAATGTAAAATAAAAACCCTTTAAGTAATAATTTTGGTCTTCATAAATTTTTGGGGTAAGTGAAGAGAGTAATAAATTATTTAAAAGTTGTGGATATAAAATATAAAGAACAATTTAACTATTTAACTTGTGAAAGTGTAAAAGATATTAAATTATTAATAAAAAAAGAAAAGGGGTTAATTTGCGTAACTTCCATTTTGGCTCTAATAAAAACAGGAAAGAAGGGAATAATAAAAATTAGGAAACTAAGGAATGGAGGAAACATAATAAGGGAAAGAGGGGAACTTATGGTAAAAGGCAAGGTCAACATAGTAAAGAATCTACAATTAAGAACCTTCTAAATTGAACTAAATTAGCAACTTCATTTTAGCGAAAGTATTTAAACCTATAAGGGAATCTAGGAACACCTAGGAGTAAATTTAGGAGCAACTCTAGGTGGGTGAGGGAAATGAGACAATTAATAAATTAAAGAAAATAATTTTTGGAGGAAAGTGGTGGATGAATGACACTTGTACAATGGAGAATTTTTAGAAGATTTTTATTAAAACTTAAAATTTAATGAGATTAAGGAAAGAATGGAAGTTCTAAAATTCTATAAAAGAGAGAGTGGAGAAGGAAGAAGGGGATCAATAGTTAGTGTAATGTTACACTGTCGGATTAGTGACTTGACTGATTTACTTGTGAGGAGTTGCGTTTTCCCAGCTCGGATAGTAGTGGTAGCTCGGTCTTGTGAGGCGAGCTGGGAGATAAACATACCATCTAGATAGTGTGTGGCCCCTTTGCAGCTCGGGGGGCTAAGGGGGAAGCAGAGTACCCCTAGCGTTGGCTGGGAGGTACCAGTGAGGTTTCAACGATCGGCGAGCGGGAGCGGCACAGAGCACAAGCGCGGGATAGCATCTTCGGGTTATTCGTCGTCGGTCATAGGTACGCAAGTGCGTTTGTTTGTTTAAGAATAAAAGGAAAATTGTTTAAAGTTGTATATGAATCCTTATGATGACGATTGATGTGTTGCATTTTGGATCATACTACTTCCTTGTTGTTGTTTTATACGCCTAGACTGTTATAACCCCTGGGATCCTTTCAATGAGTTATCCTTGGCTCTGGCATTCTCTTACTATTGGCTGCAATTTCTTATTGGTGATTTTTATTGTAAAAGATGAAAACTACTTGGCTTAAATCTGCATGGGTTCTCATCAGATTGTTTGGGTTTCCTTTCTATTCTTCGGCGATTGTAATCGTGTGACGATGATAAAAATGTTTCTTCTTACTCTGTTGTTGCATGTCGGTTTTGGATAAAGGAGATTTTATGACCTTAGCGTTGTCGACCTTCCTTGGTTCTGTGCGTTCTACAACTGTGCTTTACGTTTGGTTTTGTCTGCATTTTTGTTTGCATTTCCATGTGTTTCAGTGGAGGAAACCCACACGATTCAACACCCTTCTCTGCGTCTTTAATGTTATAAATTCTCGGCATTTTGTTTGTATATCTCTGTGTTTGTTGTTATAAATTCTCTGCATTTTTATTGTTATTAATCCTCTTCGATTTGGTGGAGGATGCCCCCCACAAATTTCGACCACGTAATCTCTGCGTATGGTGTTATAAATTCCTTGCGATTTGGCTGTATGAACTTTTCCTCTGCAAAATTGTGCTTGTAGAGTGGCTGTGATAATATTTCATTGGCGAATTGCTTTTGGGTGTGGCGGTATGGCTGTCTTCTTCTGCCAGTTCGTGCCTCTATTTTTTTGCTGCAAAAAAATGCTCGCACATCCATAGATATTACCCCTGCAATGTTTTAGGTAATGATCGGAGAAATGCCTCTACTACTGTGTTAAAAACTATCCATTTTCGACTTGCAACTACTGGAGCTTTACCTCGCCCTTTGTTCCAACCTTTTTCTGCAATTGTACCTCCAGGGTCGCCTTAAACTGTAGTGATTCTTCCTACCGATTAAACGAAAATGCATCCCACCATTGTTTGGGATAGTAACTCGTTCTAAAATTTGATCTGTTACCTTTAGCTCTTGACTTTTGCCCCAGAAAGCAGTAATAAAGGCGTGCCCTTTCGCCTCTGCATACCTCTATATTCACGCCTCTGTCACTGCTGGGTGCGCCCTCTCTCTGCAACTGTAATAACCCACCTCTACTGTGAAACCACCCTGACAGCATGGGCACCTCACCATTCTCGGGATTCTAAACCGTAATGGAATGTTAATGTAATGGAATGTTAATGTAATGGAATGTAATGTTAATTGAATGTTAATGTAAATTAATGGAAGTTTAATGTAATGTAATGGAATGGAATGTAACGTAATGTAATGAAATGATTATGTAATGGAATGTAATGAAATGTTAATGGAATGTTAATGGAATGGAATGGAATGGAATGTAAGGTAATGTAATGAAATGTTAACGTAATGTAATGGAATGTAATGTAATGTAATGAAATGGAATGTTAATGTAAGGTACTGTTATTTTAATAGGGTGGTGTAATGCTACTATAATGTAATTTTAATGTTATTTTATTGGCAAGGTTATGGCAATATAAAATGCAATGTTGATATTGTTTTATGGTAAGTTATTGTAAATTTTGTATTGATAGCATACAAGAAGTAAGGTGATAGATATTTTATTTGCAAGGTTAGGATAATATAAAATGTGATGTTGTTGTGGTAATGTTTTTGAAATTTTATCGTATTGGTAACATACATGATGTAATGAGATTAATAATTATTTGCAGAGTTACTGTAATAAAATTGTAATTTGGTTATTATTTCAGGGTAATGTTGTTAAAGTTGTTGGATTTGTTAACAAAAATGTAATTTCATTGAACTAAGCACAATCAGTTATTATGAGTTAGTAAATCAGGAATAACAGTCAATTGATTTGACATTATTTTCAAAGGGTGGATTGGGTAACATGTCGATTATTGGAATTTAAATGGAGAAATTGGTCTATAATTAATACTAATTGAGTCATAGACAATGCCTTGTCTTAACCATGTTTCGTCGTTGTCGAAGTACTTCTGACTTGCGCCTTCCATAGAGGACGTGGTTGTTCTTTTAATTTGTTGTACTTGTTGGTAATCATTTAGTTGCTTGGTCTGCTTGCGTCGGGTGGGATGTAGACACTTCCATGTTCCTCAGAACAGTCGCTAGCCCTGAGACCTTAAATGGTTAAAATCGATGGGAACCTGGGCTTGAGCATTGCTTATGTGTCTTGGAGGTCGTAACCATTGCAGGGTAGGACGGATGGGTAGTCAGTCTTTTTATTTGTCAGTTGATTATTAATCTTTACTGGCAGATGTTGATGTGCGTCTTAGATCCTTATGTTGATATCGCAGTTGCATTGGTCATGATTTGTCGTCATGTGGTGGCGTAGAGTATAATGTATTGTTACCCTTGTACACACGCACAAAAAAAAATAAAATTGCACTTGTTATAAGAGGTTTGTCGGCGTAACGAGGAGGTTCGTTACATATAAATACATATATATACTTTTTATAAGAGTTACTTATAACCAAATCAAGTACGAGATTAAACAACCATAATGAGTAAGAACTAATGAATCATACCCATTTCAATTACAGTTCACTTTTATGGTAATACTAGAACACTTTCCATTACTATGCAGTTCCAATGACCAAGCATATTGATTCCATAACAATAGCTATATTATAAGTAATAGTAATGAAAGTGGAATAAAGAAAAAGAAACAAGGGTGCACTAATTCATGAAGGAATTTAAGATTGTTTTTTGGTCAAAATATTTCTAGAAGAGGCACTCAAGTAATTATTATTTGGAAGTGGTTATTTCTAGGACAATGCCCTCATCATGGAGCTTTACACTTGGAATTCATGAACACCTTGTGAAAATTCTCCCTAACTATTTGACCAAGATTTTTATTAATATTTTGGAGCACTACAAGGAAAACACTTTGCGGTAGAGGTTTTTAGTGTTACACTATTTGGAAAAAAATTTAAATTTTTTTTTATTACAACCTCCACTATTCATAGAAGAGGTGTTAGTGGATGTTACCTATAACCAACAAGATTTGGGTGGGTGGAGATTTTAGCAAATTTTTTTTTTCTAGTGCTTATATTGGTAAAATGCACTGGTGTCATTGATGATTTTAGGGGCTAAATTTCACTCATGGGCTAATTTTCCATGGTTTTTCCAAAAATGAGATTCACTATTTTAAAAATAATTCGCCCAAATTCCATAGGATAAAAGGGAAAAATCATGAATCTGGGTAACACTTTCATGACAATCGGGTCTCCAAAATTTCTAGCGGCAATTTTTCGGCTGAACAAATGTTTCTTTTAGCCGAAAAAAAATTCGGCCGAAAATTTTCACGTCAAATTTAACGGTGCCCTTGAAATTCATGTACAATGTTTTTTGGATGAATTATTTTCCCGTGGTAAGCATATTTCAGCCGAAACACTTTTCGGCCGAAACGTTTATTTTAACAGATTCCGTTAAAAACTAGGTTTCGGCCGAAAGAATATTTCGGCCGAAAACTTGAAAATGGGGCTGTTTGCAGGAAACTGCAAATTCTCTCCATCTTACTTCATCTTTGGAGGTAGCAGACTCCTACAAATACTCAGATTTTAGTTTGAGAATTGATACCAACATTTTTAAAATTGAATCTACTTTCATTGGGTATAATTTGTTTTCATTTTCATTGTTTTTATCTAATTTTATAAAAAAATCATTGCATAATATTTTTAGGTGAGATTATGATTCGGTGAAATAAAAAATCCATATCTCTAAAAATACACAACGGAAAATTATTGAAAAATTATATTCATAATTGTTAAACTGTTCTCTTCAAAA
Source organism: Picea engelmannii (assembly GCA_009831015.1). Lineage (NCBI taxonomy): Eukaryota > Viridiplantae > Streptophyta > Pinopsida > Pinales > Pinaceae > Picea > Picea engelmannii. The sequence goes on from ML816553.1 coordinate 34,657, forward strand.
GGGTATTTTTAGATTTTACTTTTAAGTAAAAATTAAGATAGATACAAGGTGTAGAAAAACACGTGTTTAAAATCTGCAACGTTTTCATCTTGGTCAACTTCA
>ML816553.1:35721-52546 GCA_009831015.1 Picea engelmannii
AATAATATTTTTTAAGATGTTATATGTGAATTTCATATAAACTAAAAACATAATTAAAATGTTATCTGTCAATTTCAACATAATTATAATATTTTATTTATTAAATATGTATGAAAACAATGGTTTGGATGATTATTATGAATGACTATATTATATTTATTGATTGGATCTGCACAAACTTCCTAATTTTTGTTAGTTTATGGACACAACAAATAAAAAGAAAATAAAAGATAGAGTAGTCTAAATTTTTTACTTTTTGATTGTTTTTAGTTGATTTTTTTAGTTTGATTTTGTCAAAAATCAGTTGAAGAATGGTTGGATTTGAAGATTTTAGTGGTTAAGTTTGTATAATCAAAATGTCCCATGTATTTTCTAACAAGCAAAATACATTATACATTCAGAAATATAATTTAAATAACAAAAAATAAAAATTTGATCCAATCCTATTCCAGTCAAATTCAAACCAAAACCAAAAAATAGAACGTTTAGCGAAATCTTTTTATTTCAAACATGGCGATCAATCCACATCTCACAACTCTGTATATATTTGTCTTTCCCAAACTTATAAAAGTCAAATATATACAGAGTTGCGAGATGTGGATTGGTCGCCATGTTTGAAATGAAATACACGTTTCATCCCAATTGAACAAGAGTGGAAAATTGAAAAGCTTCCGTATCTTAAACGCATATGCGGAAAGGAGGTCGGCGTGGTGGTGCCATTGACATGAACTGGTAAAAACTCATTCACTGCTCAGTAGAAATATATAGAGTTGCGAGATGTGGATAGGTTGCCATGTTTGGAATGAAATAAACGTTTGGAATCAGGATTGGAATCACCGTGACAAATAATGATTGGAATAGGGCAACCATTACAAGTATTTAGTTCATCATTTGAGCGCAATATTTGGTACAAGCAATTTATATCATCATTTTGAGCGCAATATTTGTTCAATAATATCATATCGAGCAGGAATGGCTTTTGTTTCTATCGCACCGCTGGCTTCCAGATGCTGCGTGCACAAATCGTTCGTCAGGCTGAGCGGAGCCGTGGAGAAAAATCTTCCGGTATATCGTGTTATATGAAAGATAATCCTGAGTCAACAGAGGAAGATGCTGTTAGTTATATCAACGCCATGGTCAACAAATTACTCAAAGAACTAAATTGGGAGTTTCTGAGACCCGACAGCAATGCTCCGATCACTTTTGATCGATCTAGTACCTCAGGGTTTTCCAGCACTGAATTCATTTTTCAACACTTAATTCATTTATACATTTAGAATTGCAATTTAAACAACAAAAAAATAACAATTTTATCCTGATTTACATCTCTTATTCCAGCTAAAAAAAACAAACATAAAAATTTAGCCAACCCTAATAACTATTAATTGAGCTTCACCAAATATGCTATTAAAGACCTATTACTTGAGGTTGACCATGTCAGAAAGTAATCATTTCACCCCCTCTTTGCAAACGGTGAATTGGTGGCTCATTAAAATTTTGTCTTACATTACCTTAAACTGTGGCCGCCTTAACCTTTCAAGACAGCCAGACACCAACAACGTCTTGATTAAACCTTTTAGAAAATCAAAGGGGCATTTTGTTAGTGTTTAAATACCACATTTGAAATTGTAATTCCAAAGAGACAAAAGATTGAAAACATTTTTGAATGGAATTGGTTATTCCTTGTTTGGAGGTTTGCTTTGTGTATATATTTTGTTTTTGATTGAGTTTGTAAACTCGTTTTATTTCTTGATAAAATTTGTTTTTGAGCAAACACAGTAATTATTTGGTTTTACAGATTGTGAACCCAGTCCCACATGTATTAGCGTTTTTCGCAATTAGGCAATTATAGTTTTGTTTTTGTTTGTGCTTTGGGTATTTGTAAATACCGAACCCCGAATTTCTATAAGCCCTATTTCACATTTGAGAGTTTAATTGTTAAAGGGTGCGTGGAGTTCCTTACTTTCAAAAACTCTAAACCCGAAATTGTGGGTTACTTTCAAAAACTCTAAACCCGAAATTGTGGGCCCCAAAGTTTGTATGCATTTCTCAAATTAGACATTTGTTTTTTTTTTTCTTTTGCATCGGGTGTTGGCAAACCCCGAACCTCGAACTCCAATTTTCCTTGGCCCACAACTTTCTTGCGATTTCGCGATTCGAAAATCGTTGGGGAGTTTTGTTTTGGGTCGAGCGTTCGTAAACGCTGAAACCCGGAACCCTATCAGAGTTAGTAGTCTATTTTGCTATTGCTTAGTTCATTGCAGTTTATTCCTATTGGTGCCAAACTTTATATTCTTATTTTTCTCCGTGAAGGTTTATTTGATTTCCTTCAAATTTTTTATAAATGGTTGTGTTTGGTAGTATCTCTTCTTAGATGCAGGTTCCTATCCTGAGCGATAAGTCATATGATTCCTCGTACATTCGGATGAGGACGATTCTGCGTTCTCAGGATTTATGGACTTATGTCATTCATGGTTATGTTGAGCCAGCTGATGTTGTAGCAAAATTGGCTCTGTCTAATGCTGACCATGTTTTGTTGAAGGAAAACAGGAAGAACGATAACAAAGCTCTTGGATTAATCTAGCAAGGGTTAAATTAATCCATTTTTATGAAGATTGCTAGCGCATCTTCAAAGATGGCTTGGGACATTCTTGAAGCCAGTAATCAAGGTGTGTCCAAGGTGAAGACAGTCAAGTTGCAGAACTTAATAAGGGACTTCGAAAATCTGAAAATGAAGGATAATGAAAGTGTTGATACTTTCATGACTCAAGTAATGAGTGTTGTGAACCGGCTCAAGGCAGTATGGACATGTTGTTGAGAATAACAGAGTTATTGAGAAAGTGCTAAGAAGTTTACCCAAGAAGTTTGATCATGTTGTTGTTCCCATAGAGGAATTTAAAGACTTAAGTCTAATGCAAATTGATGAATTAATTGGTTCTCTTGTTGCTCGTGAATCTAGGATAACTAGATATGAAGAAGGATCATTGGAGCATTCTTTCATATCTCAACTGCATGTTACCAGAGGTAGAGGCAGAGGAAGGTCTTATAATTATGATAGAGGAGGTCGATTTTTTGGTCGAAGGGACAATAGAGTTGAATCCAAGTCTGAGCAGAAGTCCCAGCAGAATCCTCCTAATTTAAGAGGGAGCAACAAAAAACCTTGGCAGTAAGGAAATCAGAGGTATGACAAAACTAAAGTACAATGTTATTATTGTAAAAAGTTTGGGCATTTTGCCAACAAATGTTGGAAGAAGCAGGCAGATGCTGGAAAGTAGTCTGTACATATCACAAATGAGTCTGATTTTGATCAAAATCCTATGGTTTTGACTTGTACTGTTACTCAGGAAAGTTCTAAATATATTTGGTTTTTGCATAGTGGTTGCAGTAATCACATCACTGGTAATAGGGACTTATTTTCTTCTATTGATACTAGTATTCAGTCTGAAGTAAAACTGGGAAATGACTGTAAGGTTACAATTAATGGTAAAGGTGTAGTTCCAATTTACACTAAGAATAATGAGAGAAGAAATATTGATGATGCTTATTTTGTGCCTGGTTTAAAATGCAATTTTATTAGTGTTGGATAGCTGTTGGAGAAAAAGTATACAATGTTCTTCAAGAACAAGGTATGTACAATCTATGATAAATTACCCAGCAAATAGTTGATTGCAAGAGTGGAGATGACAAAGAATAAAATGTTTCCACTTGTTATGAGAAATGATTTGAGTGGTTCTTTGAATGCTTATAAAGCTAGATGCTTAGATGAATCTTGGTTATGACATTTAAGATATGGTCATTTACATTTTGGTGGCTTAGATCTGTTACAGAAGAAACACATGGTAAAGGGATTACCTTGTATTCAACAACCTACAAGCTCTTGTGAGAGTTGTATACTTGGAAAACATCACAGAGAGAAATTTGTTTCAGGTGTTACCTAGAAAGCAAAAGCTCCATTGAAAATTGTCCACACAGATTTATGTGGACCTATAAAAACACCTTCTTTAATTGGCTGTGTTTATTTTATGACTTTCATTGATGATTTCAGTAGGAAGACTTGGTTGTATTTGTTGAAACAAAAACATGAAGCCTTTGATGTTTTTAAGAAGTTTAAGTCTATGGTTGAGAATGAGAGTGATCAAACCATTAAAATCTTAAGTTTTGACAGAGGAGGTGAATACAAACTTAATGAATTCATTGAATTTTGTGATCTTCATGGAATTAAAAGGCAATTTACTGCTTGATATACTCCACAACATAATGGAGTGGTTGAAAGGAAGAATCGAACCATCATGGATATGGCTCGAAGCATGTGGAAAGAGAAGTATATTTCAAATGAATATTGGGGAGATGCGATTTTTTGCTTTGTTTTTATCTTGAATAGAATTCCGACCAAGACCATTAAGGATCGTGTACCTCAGGAATCCTGGGATGGTAAGCCTTGCAATGTTTCTCATTTCATAATTTTTGGATGTGTTGCATTTGCGCATGTACCTGCAGAAATGAGGAGGAAGTTGGATGACAAAAGTGCGAGATGTATCTTTGTTGGATATAGTGAAGAGTCTAGGGAATATAAACTCTACAATCCCATCACCTAGAAATATGTAATCAACCTAGATGTTCAATTTAAAGAAGATGAAGCCTGGGATGGAGACAAGTCAATTTCAGAGTGAGTTGTGTTACCCCGTTAATATGATGATGGAGCTGAGCAGGCTGATGGAGATGGACAAATGGTTCCACATGCACATACGCCTATAGCAAGAAGTCCAACAAGGCAAGCACTAGATATCAGCCCATCTCAATTTAGAATGCAAAGAACTCATGAGCGTGGAGAGCCATCTCGACATGGTGGACATCAATCAGATTCACAGGTAAATAGTGAATCAAATCCCACTTTAGCTTCATTAAGAAACATATTTAAAGGACAAAAGACTATAAGCTTAAGAGAATTGTATGATCAGAATGAAGTAGATCAGATTTCAAATTTTGTATTAATGGCATGTGATCCTGTAATTTTTTATGAAGCTGCTAAAAAGGATGTCTCGATAAAAGCAATGGATGAGGAGATTAATTCCATTGAAAGAAATAACACTTGGGATCTTGTATATTTACGTGAAGGTAAGAAGAGAATTGGTGTTAAGTGGGTTTAGTCAACAAGGATTGACACAGTAAGGAGGGTCTTAGCTATTACAACTCAGAATAAATGGATCATGCATGAGATGGACGTCAAGTCTACATTCTTAAATGGATATTTGGAAGAAGAGGTTTATGTAAGACAACCTCCGGGTTATGAGATTGATAAGCATAGAGATAAAGTTTACAAGTTGAGGAAAGATTTATATGGATTGAAGAAGGCATCCATAGTTTGGTATAGCAGGATTGATGAATACCTGATCAATGTTGGATTCAACAGAAGTCCAAGTGAACCAGCTCTGTATACAAAGGTAAACCAGAAAGGTAAAATTTTGATTGTTTGTTTGTATGTATATGACCTGATTTTAACTAGAGATCTATCTGTAGATGATTTTAAAAATACCATGAAAACTGAGTTTGAGATGACTGATTTAGGGTTGATGAAGTATTTTCTTGGAATTGAAGTGGATCAATCTAATGATGACATTTTCATTTGTCAAACTAACTATGCAAATGAAGTTTTGAAAAGGTTTAGAATGTTGAATTGCAAGCCAACTGCAACACCAATGGCAACTGGTATTAAACTTAACAAGTATGATGAGGGATCATATGTTGATCCAACTCTGTATAAGAGGTTGGTTGAAAGTCTTATGTACTTAATAGTAACCAGACCTCATATCATGTTGGCTGTAATTTTAATCTTTACATTCATGGAGACTCCAAACAGTACTCATTGGCAAGCATGAAAGAGGATCATGCGATACATTGTGGGAACAATTGATTTTGGTATCTGATTATTCACAGACCAATTGATTGATGTTGGAACAATTGACCCCCGATTATTCACAGACCAAAGTGCAGTAGTTCAATCACTTTCTATGTCGTCTCTAAAGTCTAAATTCTACTGTGGTTTTCCATCGTTTTTGTCTTGATGTGACCTCTTTTTTTCTAATTCAATGGATATGTCTATGATCTACTTCATAGCATTAACTGAAATATCTTGACATCTATAGACAATGTTTATATGTTTCAAGTAGTAGAGACCTCTATAGTACATAATTTGTTTGAATATAATGCATAGTAAAACAAACTTTTTGGATCATAGGTAGTTTCAGTGAATTAGGTTAACTCAGGAGCAATCTTCCCTCTCAAGTTTAGCTTTTTAGGTAAAAAAATGGACCTGAATCAAGTCATATTTTCAAGGTAGTCTGAGTTTCACATTGATCAAAGTTTCATGAATTACAGAGCATTATTTAGGGATTCCAACCCAGATACTCAAAACATCCATCAAAGTTCCGAATTGGCTGGAAATTTAAAAACTGACGATTAGACCAGAGAGGAAAAATTACTCACAGAATTAGCCCACTCCGTTTTAGACTAGTGAAACCACATTTAAGGTAGAGAACTTTTCAGTCCAACGATTTATACGATTTATACATAATTATGCATGATTCAATCAATGGATAGTCTATATCTCAAGCAATCTAAACTGTCCAAATAAAAGAGATATAACTCATTAGATCTGATCGGAAGGCAAAAAGTTTTTTTTGACAATGGATAGTGACAAACTATGAAATATCTTTTGGCAAACTGGATAACATTATGAATTTACCAAAGTCTAGCGCGGTGAGAAGTGGAGTAAGGTGGTGAGATCCATACTTCAATGAAACTAGAGTGATATAGATGGACGTCAATTTTCTAGTCTAACGACGAAAAGAAGGTAACACTGCCCAAATTCATTTTACTCCTAGTTTTAACATAGCACATCTTAATCACACTATGTTGAAAGAGCTACAGAAAAGTGCCTAATCCTGCCGTTTATGCTAATTTTTTTAATGCTTTATAGATATTTTTAAAAAAGTGTAACAAATAATGATAAAAATAGATAAAAATATAAATAAAAGTATATTTATATATATCAAAGAGAAAAAAAGATAAATACAATACTTATATAAATAGAAGATATGATGTTAGTCATAGTTTCAAGGAATTATTTTCAGCTAGGAACTTTGATCAACAAAGGAAGAAGCAAGTATGACCTTTATAAACATTCATGAAGGAAATGTGATTGATATATTACTAATTTTAGATTTTAACTAAGGAACTATAATTAACTATGATCTTTTTGTTCCTAAGTGGGTAAGAGTCCTTGTTCTCAATTAACGTTTATGTTAGTTATAGTTCCAAAGAACTTTTTTGACCATGAGCTAGGACCAAGAAGATTTTGGTCAACAAAGTTCTCATGGATTAGAGTTCATATGCCCTTCATAACTCCTTGGTCAAATTTCTTGCGGGTTAAGAACTCTAACCAATGTTATTTTGTCAAATGTTGACAGAGAAGAACTTTGACCAAGTTCATGTCCACGTGCTTTCATTTAGAGTTCTTGTCAATAAGAGTTGGTGTTAGTGATAGTTCCAAAGAACTTTCCTAAATAATTACTTTGACCATAGAACAATGAAGGAACCTATGACCAATGAACTATGATCCTCTTTTTCCCTCATTGATTGAAGTTCCTATATTGATGTTGGATCTCATCAATTATAGTTCATGTTGATCATATTTCTAGGGAATTTTTTGACTAGGAACTCTAACTAACAAAGGAAAGAGGAACTATGAAAGATATGAACATTGATAAACAAACTATGATGAAGAAGATATTTGATGAATTAAATTTAATCAATAAGAACTCTAACCATAAGAACCATCACTCATGATGGAACTTTGAACTAAGGAACAAGAATAGGAACTTAGTGAGAGTTCCTGTTGATAATATTTTCCATCCTATAGGTCCTAATTTCACGGAACTTTATTAACGAGGAAATTTTACAATGATGGATTGAACTATGACCTACAAAGAAACCATAACAACATGAACTTTGGTTGACAGGAACTACGACCAACAAAAACTTTCACAAAGGAACTATGATTGAATAAGATCCTCTTGTTCCTTCATTGGTTGGACTTTCTATCCTGATATTACTCATATAATTTAGAGTCCCCATATGTAACAGTTCTAGGGATCATTCCTAACAAAGAACTATGACCAAGGAAACTTTGACCAACATTGTTGGTATTGGGTAAGAGTTCCTACCAGTTAGATTTCATAGTCCCTTCATAATTCCCTCATTAGAGTTATTGAACAATAAGAAATTTGACCAATGTTTGTCAACCAAAGTCCCTGTTGAAAAAGGAATAGTTGTGACCAATAACAAATTTGACCAAGTCATCCTATTCATAGTTCTAGGGAACTTCCCAACTAGGAATTCTAATAAACAAAGGAACAATGAACTACAACTAATAGGAACGTTGACGAAGGAACAATCACCAACAATTGGATATAATATTTGATCAATAGAAACTCTAATGAAGGAACTATAATTGACTATGAAATATAACTGACATGAGATCTATCAAATGAACTCTAACCAATGCTTTTCAATCAAAGTTCCTACGGAAAAAAGTAAGTATGACTAATAAGAAGTTTGATCGAGTCCCTATTCCTATTCCTTTGTTTAGAGTTCCTATCACTCATAGTTCTAACTTTTGTAACCATGAACTTTGACTATGATCTATGAAGGAAGTATGGCTAAAAAACTATGATACTCTCATTCCTTCATTAGTTAAATTTTATGTCCTAATGTCCATACTTTTAGGGAACTTCCTCACTAGGACCTCTAATCCACAAAGGAACAATTAACTATAAGTGACAAGAAATTTGATGAAGCAATTATAACCAACGATCAAATATGATCTTTGATCAATAGAAACTATAATGAATGAACTATAATTGACTATGAAATCTAACTAACATGAGTTATATCAAATGAACTATCATTGACTATGATCTTCTTGTTCCTTTTTCCATCAGATTTATTGTCATTACATTCCTTCATCAAGAAATTCTAAAGGAATTCCCTAACTAGGAACTCTAAACAACAAATGAGAAATGAACTATAATCAACAAGAATGTTGATGAAGATATTATCACTGACAACCAATAGGGACTCTAACTCGTAGAAAATATAATAAAGGAACTATGACTGATTATGAATTGTAATTGAAAGGAGCTCTAAAGAATGAAATATGGATGATAATGATCCTCTTTCTCTTTCATCAATGAGATTTATTATCCTAACATTGGTCATGTCAATTAGGGTTCCTATTGGTCATAGTTCCAAAGAAATTTCCTCACCAAGAATCTAAGTTCATGTTGGTCGGAGTTCCTGCTGGTTAGAGTTCATAGTCCCTTCATATTTTCCTCATCACAGTTCCTAACCAATAGGAACTCTAAGCAACATTTCTTGGTCAAAGTTTATATTAGAAAATGGAATTATGGTTGAGTTCCTATTCCATCAAAGTTATTCTTGGTTAGAATCTCCGTTATTCATAATTATAGGGAACATTCCTAATGAAGAAGTTTGACCAGGGAACTATGAAAAAACTATGACCGACAAACTATGATCATCTTGTTACTTCATCATTAACATCCATGTCCTAACATTGGTCCTATCAACCATAGCTTCTATTGGATAGATTTCAAATTCTCTTGATATTATCTTGGTCAAATTTCCTAACCAATAGGGAATCTAGCCAACATTTGTTGATCAAAGTTCCTATTGGAAAAAATAACTCTCATTGACAGGGATCTTTATGAGTTATTATTATTTTTCCTTTATTCAAAGTTCCTATCAGTTATAATTCCAAGGAAATTTCCTAACTATGAAATTTGACCAAGAAACCATGAAGGAGCTATGACTGATGATCTACGATCCTCTTGTTCCTTTGTCAATCAAAGTTCCTATTGGTCATAGTTCCAAGGAATTTTCTAACGAAGAAATCTGACTAAGAAAGGAACAAGTAACCATGACTGAAAATAACTTTGATGAAGGAAATATTATTGAAAATTGATAGGAACTATCATTGACTATGAACTCTAATGAAGGAAATATGACCAAATATGATCCTCTTATTACATCATTGGTAAGATTTATTGTCCTTATGTTCATTATGTTAGTTAGAGTTACTATCAATCATAGTACTGGGCAACTTTTCTGACCAGGAACTACGACTAAGAAAATTCTAGCCAATAAAGGAACAAGCAATTGACTGATAGGAACTTTTATGAAGTAAGTATCACTAAAAATACATAGGAACTATCACTGACTATGAACTCTAACAAAGGAAATATAACCAATATGGTCCTCCTTTTCTTTAGACTCTATAAGAGTTCATAATTTGATGTTGGGCATGTTAGTTAGAATTCCTATCAAAGCTATCGGTCATAGTTCACAGTCCATTGATAGCCTCGTAGTGAGAGTTAACCAAAAAGAACTTTGACCAACATCTGTTAGTCAAAAGTTTGTCATATTTTCTCTTCGAAAGAGGAACCATGAGAAATTTTGTTTCCTTGTTCCTTCATTTAGATTTATTATCGGTTAAGATTCCAATAAACTTTCTTAACCAAGATCTTTGACTACAAACATAGAAAGGAACTATGATTGATGAACTATGATAAGACAATGGAACTAGGAAGGAACTGTGATTGATGAAATAATATCCTCTTATTCCTTCATTAGTTAGAGGCTAAGGGTTAATGTATCAATTAGAGACTAAAGGTTAATGTAGACATTTAATCTAAATAAGTAAGTTATTATTTTGTGCATCCATATATCCATCATTAGTCCAACTGTTAAATGGTTGAAGGTTATCCCTTTTGGTCAACTAATGAGACTCCACCTCTTCATGAAGCATATAATTATCTTCATTATTTATGGATATAGAAACTTTTCCAAAATATTTTTACAAGCCACACTTTTGTTGTCCATCAGGTATCCCATTGGAAGATAGAGACTATATCAATAGCATAAGTGTTAAACTTACTTGACACATTAGACCTTTCTTTTGCACTTGAAACATAATTTTTATTGACATTATAGTCCCCATGCAATAATGTTTGTCCATCACAAATGGACAATGGAGTGTGACCACTAAGAAATCCTATACTAGTAACAATTTGTTTTGTTGAATAAGCGAGTACGTATTGTATGACCAAACTTCCTTCATGCTCTTTTAGAATGACAAATATACCTAATCCCACTTGCATTGTTTTAAGACAAAAAATAACTTCGTAGATACCAACCAAAGATAAAATGTCCTAGGTAGTTTTGTTTCTGTATCTTCCATAGTTCATATAAGTATTGATGTCACCACACAAATAAATACCATTCCCTCCCCATACCACTATTGTTAATCATTAATGTCATTTTTAATAAGCATTTAATTTCATTCAGTAAACAAGATTATAAGACACCATACAAATAGATGTGATTTAAATGACAAAGTTGTTGAAGCAGAATATACTACAAATAAATATGGCGTGGAGATATGGAGTCCCTGAGTAACTATCAAAAGAAGACATGTAAACTCTCAAAGTCATAGATACCAAAGAAATATTGTAAAGAAAATGCTTTAGAATACCAATGATGTGGGTGGGAAATCCCACACAGAAGGAAATTATACAAAGTTAAACTAACCTTTTATTATGAAAATGATAAACTTCTATAGTTTTACATAAAGGAAATTATACAAAGTTAAACCAACCTTTTATTATGAAAATGATAAACTTCTATAGTTTTACATAAAGGAAACTTCCTCAACAAACTAAGGGGAGAAATTGTATCTAGATACAATAAACTAGGATCTAAGCATAATAGAAGGGATGGCTTGAGAAAATATCTCAACTACCCCCTAAGACTAAGAAACATAAAATGATTGAGCAAACAAATAACAATAATAATATCATAATTATAATATTTGGATATGACAATACATATGAAAATCATATGGATTAGAATCCCTATCATTCCTCCCAACAATAGAAGCATTGGCCTCCAATACTATCAGGGGAGAGGGAAAATGTTATTGTTTCAGTGAATGATGTAGACACTAATAAGGTAGAAGTGGTAAATGTCTAATGAAACCTGTGAGACAAAGACCTACAATTGAAATTGTGGAAACCAAACTCTATATGTATGATGTAAATCAACATAATGGAACCCAAATCTATATAGAATCAAAAGAATGTTGAAAACCAGTTGAAATTATCCCAACCAACATGATGCTAAAACACCATACAAAGCGGTGTGATTCAAATGACAAAGTTGTTGAAGCAAAACATACTCCAACAAAAATATGGCATTGATACATTGAGTCCCTAAGTAACTTCCAAAAGAATACATGTAAACTCCTCATAGATACCAAAGCAAGCTTCTATAGAAAATTATTTGATAGCAATGATGTGGGATTTCCCAATGAAGTGGGGAATCCTAATCATGAGTTGAGTTCATACATATAAAAAAATCATACAAACGTGGATTACTTTTTATTAAGAAAATAATAAACCTATAATTTTACATAAATAAAATTTCCTCAACAAACTAATGGGAGAAAATATCTCCAGATCCAAAAAACTAAGATCTAAGAACAATACAAGCAATAGCTTGAGAAAAGATCTAAAGTATGCCAATAAATATATATTGGCAGGTCTGAAATCTCCCTTTGTCAACAACAGGGGTTACCCTTGGTAAGAATTCCCAATTATACCTCTCACTATTTGGAATAGGGAACCCATTTGGATGCCCCGACAACCATTTACAGTTTGGTTTTACCCGTTGAGGCCCAGTCCACCGATGAAGATGAATGATGGATGGTTATGAAAATGGAAGGTGTAAATGAACACTATGTAAATGCAGGTCTAATCTATTTCTAATCTATCATATCCTAGCTAGGAGTGTAATTGAACGAGTTGTAATGAAACTAAACCCTTCTTAAAACCCCACTTCAATAGTTGTCATGAAGGTGCAAATTTAGAAATACATGCATGCACATACATAACCAAAAAAATATAAATCATATCTATGCATACATCAACAAATCATGTACTCAAGGAATATAATATAAGAAAGAATAACAAAATTGTAAGAGTAACATAGATTGCATCATATTAGTCCATAAATAAACCTGTCCTTACAACCCATGTGAACAAGATACATTCCTCGTAAAATAGTTCACAACAAAACAACGACACATGCAAGTTCTTCTCTCCATAAAAATATGGCCTTGTCGGCTTCTCAATATTAATAGTTTAGCAATAGTACATCCAAGCTCCATGGAAAACTCCTTAGGTTTAGTTGACATTGTCTTCCCAAAATAGTTCAGAAATCTACAATGTTTGAAGATCCAAAAATCCCTTTCTTTAGATACAATTTTAGTATTTATTGAGGTTCAATGTGACTCTTGTCCTTTGAACTTTCTCTGTGACTTTTCACCTTCCAATGTTTTCCCTTATTCCCTTTGTCCTTTGTCACGATGATGAAAAACAAAAACATTAATTGTATCTAAAATTCATCTTCTAACACTAGTGGGCCAACATATATTTCGAGCACAAGTACCATGAAGACTCATATGGACATGAGAATATCTTTGTTATGTGATTTTGATAGTATCGTCATGGGGTTCAGATCTCATCCTAGGTCAGGCATTCAGATTATATATTCCTTGTTGTTCCTCTATCATTGTAGCAGTTGTTTCTATTGTTGTTTTGTCGTCCTTGGATGAGTATTGCATCGCCAAGACATTGAGTATGACCTCTTGTCAGCATTAGTTATGTGGTTCCATTCAACATACAACATATGAGAGTAATTGTAATGAACCTACCATTCGTCACAACGATGATCCTCATATAACAAGTGAATTTTTTTTATTTTTAATTTAAAGTGTGTGCGCGTGTACAAGGCAAACCAACATATTCGACTCTGCGTCGCCACCCGATGACGAATAAGACGCAACCATGATGAACATAACAAGATGACATAAGACACACAACCAGTAACTGCATGCATCAATGACGATCAATCGACAATAAGTAAGACTGACTACCCATCCGTCCTACCCTGCAATGGTTAGGACCTCCAAGACACATAAGCAATGATCAAGCCCAGGTTACATCGATTTTAACCATTTAAGGTATCAGGGCTGGCGACTATTCTGAGAAACATGGAGGTGTCTACATCCCGCCCGACACAAGCAAACCAAGCAATACAATGATTTCAACCACGTACAACAATAATCAATAAATAACCATGACCACTACAGAAAATGCAAACCCGAATGGGCTCCGACAACAACCAACATCATTAGGACAAGGCATTATCCACGACTCAATAAGCATCACTTACCGATTCGTTACTCCCTAAAATTCCAGTAGTTCACGATTTTCCCAGTCTACCCCTAAAAATAATGTAAAATCAAGTAATTGCAATTCCCATTACCCAATGATTGATTGTACTTAGTTTCAAGACAGTGCATTTTATATGTGTACAAATTCGACAACATTCAACCACATTCCCACAATGATATCAACACTATCTCCTTTAAATAACCTTGCAAATAAATATCAATCACTTTACATCTTGGCCTTACATTAAGTTATAATATAGAAGCTATAAAGACTAAATATAAAGGAAAATAAGAAATGGATAATACATCATCACCTAATTGCAATAACATTAACCTTTATTTTATGCATGTGGAATTATACACTCTACAGACATTCAACCACACTTCCATAAAATGATATCAACAATATCTCTTTTTAACTAACCTTGCAATTAAATATCAATCCCTTTACATCTTGGCCTTACATTAAGATACAAATATAGAAGATATAAAGACTAAATATAAAGGAAAATAAGAATTGGATAATTACATCCTCATCTAATTGCAATAAAATTTAACATTTAATTTATGTAGGTAGAATTTTACACTTGACAACATTTCAACCACATTTCCATAAAATGATATCAACACTATCTTTTTTTAATTAACTTGCAAATAAATATCGATTACCTTACGTCTGGTATGTTTCCCATGTATAAATTACTTTAACATAATAGCAAATCATTTCATATTACAATGATACATAAAATAACCAACACCTTACATTTGGAATGTTATCTATGACAAATACATTAACCTAACCATAAAACGATAGCCACATCCACATTAACCGTCCATAATCATTAGCACTAACATCATCACTCCATCACATTACCGTTATCATAAACAAGTGACATTGACATTAACTTTTACGAGGAGCATTAATTAATAAGAATTACATTACATTGATTATTACCCTAAAACCATATTAATATTAACATATTTTTCATAATTAAACTATTAAGAGTCTGGAGCACAGTGTAGTGCGTATGAGCTACTCCCAACCGTTGGTAACCAAGAATGTAGCCAATTGTCTAAACAATGAGGGTTCTAAACGCTGTCGAGCCAACCGGCTGCCAGACACACAGTCGAGGTCACGAAGCCTGGACTGGAACCAAGTAAAAATTAAAAAGGGTGGCTCTCTATTTTATGATAAAAACTCGTTGCCCAGCAAGATCGTTGTCACTAAACCAATGAACTGAAACGCGGATTTACTAAGACAAGGTGGATCTCACTACTCACCTCAATGGAAGTTCAAGCCAACTACTACACCCACCATTCTATTGCTAAAATCAGTGTGGTTCAACGCTGTAGTGAAACAACTCCCAATTAGACGCACCCGTCAGGAGAACCCTTTGGTTAACTATCAAGGAAAAGGAAGAATGTCAACACAGAAGCCGCTTTTGAATGTATCAAAGCCAGATTTACAGGAACCAAATCACCGAACAAGAAACCATCACGCACTAACATTGCAAAATCGCCATTGATGTACGAATTTACGCTACTAGCGAATTACAGTCGCTGACATGCCCAGAAGGTAAATTCGTCGTTGCAATAACTTCATAGCATGCAGTGGCTATTCGGGACACGTTATAACAATTTCTTACTATCAAGGGAGGCCATGGCCAAAAACACACTACACTTACCACATGACTTCTTCGCAAACACACAGTGAGGGTTATCCCTGGTATTATACATAATAATATCCACCATAACCTACTGCAATAACACACAGAAATTTGCACAGAAAGCACACCCTGTCTACCAGTGTTAACTCACATTTAAGGTTTGTACATTGGAACTAAAACATGCAGTAATACTAGAACTACGAATTCCACCGCATCTGCGCGTATACAACTCCAATTTCTAAAGGCTAGGAGCCTAAGGCAGTAAAGGTGAAGACAATACTGCCCTTTGAAATGGCTGGGTGCTATTCTAGACACGGGCATTTGCGTGCCTGGTTGGGGCCATTTCTAGAAGCAAAAACGTTGGGAGTTAATATTATTTTATTTTATTTTATTTTTTATTTTTATTTTCTTGCAGACTGTTTACAACACTTGATTCTCCTAGACTCCTTAAGCTAGCACTCAGTGCAGAAATTCCATGCCTAAACCCTTCATACAAATCGACCTTGATGCAGAGATTAATGACGATTATCAAAGATGAATCAGACCGAAACAAGTTCGCCGGTAAATAATAATTACACGGTTAAAAATAAAATCTGTCAAGGAGTGGCCTCTAGGCTAGCTAAGCTCATCTCTACCATGAATTTAAGTCCATAGGTATCACAATTTGTTATTTAAAATTTAACATTTAGCATTCGTTGGATGAAATCAGGAGGTTCAACAAGCATTGTAAAATTTTATCCCTTGCAATTCGTCGAAGGACAATGAAAGATACAACAAGCGTTATATAAAA
>ML816553.1:52969-66358 GCA_009831015.1 Picea engelmannii
TCACAATTTGTTATTTAAAATTTAACATTTAGCATTCGTTGGATGAAATCAGGAGGTTCAACAAGCATTGTAAAATTTTATCCCTTGCAATTCGTCGAAGGACAATGAAAGATACAACAAGCGTTATATAAAATTTACCACTAGTTCACTTTTCCAATAAACAGATGGATATACAACCAAATCCTAATGCATTCTATTCTACCAAATAAATGAGCATACCTTTACCTCTTCGCCTGCCACGAATGACGTCTGCGCGTTCTGTGCCGCTCCCACTCGCCCACCGTAGAGACCTCACCGGTACCTCCCAGCCAACCGCTAGGGGTACTCTACTTCCCCCTTAGCCCCCCGAGCCGCAAAGGGGCCACACACCATCTAGATGGTACGTCTAGCTTCCTAGCTCACCTCGCAAGGCTGAGCTACCACTCCTATCCAAGCTGGAAAATCCTAACTCTCCACAAGTAATCAGTCAAGTCACAATTCCGGCAGCGTAACGTTACGCTAACAGCCGATCCCCTTCTTCCTCATCTTCCCTTTCTTTTATAGAGTTTTTAGAACCTCCAACTTTCCCTAAATTACATTTAAATTAAGTTTTAATAAAAATATTCTAAATATTCTCCTTCACACAAGTGTCGTCCATCCCCCCTCTTTTCTCCATTAATTATTTTCTATAAATTTATTAATTTTCTCATTTCCCTCACCCACCTAGAGTTGCTCCTAAATTTACTCCTAGGTATTCCTAGATTCCCTTTCAGGTTTAAATACTTTCCCTAAAATGAAGTTGATAATTTAGTCCATTTTAGAAGGTTCTTAATTGCAGATTCCTTACTATGTTGACCTCACTTTTTACCAGAAGTTCCCCTCTTTCCCTTATTATGTTTCCCCCCATTCCTTAGTTTCCTAAATTTTATGATTCCCTTACTTGCCCTTTTTATTAGAGCCAAAATGCAGTTGCTCTATTTACTCTTTTCCTTTTATTATTAATTTGAAATCTTTTTACTCTTTCACAAGTTAGATAATTTAATTCTTCTTTACAATTTAAAACCATGGATTTTAATTAAATTATTAGTCTCTTCATTTTACCCCAAAAATTTATGAAGACTAAATCTATTACATAGGGGGTTTTTAGTCTAAATTTTTATTTTTATTTTTATAGGGTTTTTTTCTTAAGGTTAAACAAAATTTAACCCTAGAGAAGTTTTAGACTTAGATTTAGATTCTGAACTGGGTGACAATTATTTAGGGAAGTTGTTTAAGAATTTCTTAATGTGTTAAAAGTCTTAGGGCCATATAGGTTTATTCCTTCATCAACATCAATGCGACATGCCCTTCACGACGCACCACGTGCTCCAAGGGTGCCACTCGCCTCATTCATTTCTTTTGCGTGACATGCCCTTCAGGATGCACCACGTGCTCCAAGGGTGCCACTTGCCTCTTCTATATCTTTTGCGCGACGTGCCCTTCAGGATGCACCATGTGCTCCAAGGGTGCCACTCGCCAACTTGACTGATTGGTAGACATCAATAACCCCTGGAGTCAACACTCCGCCAGGTGAACTTGTGGGAGACTAAGGGTTTCTAAGGAATAAGTCCCCCGCCTTATTTCGTGCCCCTTAAAGTCATCGTGAGCAACTGTCGCAGTCTTCCCTCACGACATCGTGGATCCTCTTGAACTAGGTAATCGTTAACCTACAGTTCAAGCCACAACGGGAGTGTTAGTAGGCTGTAGCAGGGTTGTTGTCCACACCTCTCCCTCAACCTCTCTAGTAATCATGTGTGGCCCCTTTACTCCATATGTGAGTCTGGTCGGCAAGCTATCATCATCCTGCATCATCAACAATCATGTCAGAACATGTCCATATCATATCATCAAATCAAATGTAATATCAAAGTAAATAAATCAACCCAAATAGGACACTCCCTGACTCAATCCGGAGTCCAAGGGGTTTCCATTGATGCCTCTACATCCTCAGGATCCAAAACCTTGCACACTCAGGAAAACTGAGTCAATAGCACCTGCCTAGCTCAATTTAGATAAACATCATGTCATATATCATAATGCCTCATAATCAAGGACAAAAGTTTTAATATCATAATAGTCTGGATCACTTGCGAGCAAGTGTCCTCAAAGAATAAGTTTTCTCAATGTGCCAAAGCGGGATGTTACGTACACCCCCTCTTGGTCTAAACGTAGTCCCAAAGTTTCATAGTATAAATGTCGAAATAAATGTATCACAGTATCATAAGTCTATCTATCAAACAAAAATGGAAACTGCCGGTGCATATCATATGTGTCCTCCCAGGTCATCGAGTGCGGACTATAATTGTCCGACTGGACCTTGACCTGATCTACCGTTCGATGTCGTAACTGTCGAACGCGATGATCTAATATGTGGACCAGCTCATCCGTGATCGCTCCCTCGTCCGATACCTACAAGGAACTCATGTCAATCACATGTGTAAGATTACTAATATAATGTCTCAAAATAGATACATGAAAAACATCGTGCATACGCCTCAAAGAATCAAGCAAGGCTAGTCGATAGGCCATGGGCCCCTTTTTCTCCACAATCTTGAAAGGTCCCATGAACCTAGGAGAGAGTTTATCTCCCTTTCCAAACTTGATCAAACTCTTATGCGGTTTAACTCACATGAAGACTCGATCACCGACCTCATAACTATAGTTGACTTGGTGTGAATCGGCATAACTCTTCTGTCGATCCTGTGCTTCTTTAATCCTTTGTCTTATGGTTTGCATTTTCTCTTCCATTTCTTGGATTGCTTTTGGTCCCACTAGGACTCTATCCTCAAGCCGATTCCAACTCAAGGGCATCCGACATGGTCGCCCGTAAAGAAACTCGAAAGGTGCCACCTTAATGGTGCTCTGGTAACTGTTGTTGTAAGCGAACTCTACTAGTGGCAAGAATTCTTCCCAACGCTTTTGTTGGTGCATCATGTACATGCGTAACATGTCTTCCAAGGTTTGGTTCGTTCGTTCTGTCTGTCCGTCAGTCTCTGGGTGATATGCAGTACTAAAGTTAAGTTGAGTTCCCAAGGCCTCTTGGAAACTCGTCCAAAATCATCCAGTAAACACCAATCCTCAATCGGATATAATCCTCTTAGGCATGCCATGCAGCCTTACAATCTCACTGATGAAAACTCTAGCTATGTCCGGTGCCTAATACATCATACGCACAGGAATAAAGTGAGCACTCTTCATCAGAATGTCTACTACTATGAAAATTGAGTCATGTCTCCTTGCCGTCAGTGGCAATCCAACAATAAAATCCATTGAAATGACCTCCAATTTTGATTCTGGAATGGCATGCGGTTGTAGTAATCCTGCTGGGTATCTATGTTCAGCCTTTACCTGCTGACACTCCAGACACCTGGCCACACAGTTGACTATGTTGGCCTTCATTCCCCTCTAGAAGAATAAGAGTTGAAGGTCTGCCCTCATCTTCATGACTCCTGGGTGAGCCATGTAAACTACTCTATGAGCCTCGCTCAGGATCAACATCCTCAACTCATTGTTTGGTGGTACGTAAATCTGACTTTTAAACCTTAATAACCCATTGCTATCAAATGAAAATCCCTCATACCGTGGTACCATCATTGTGTTTTTTCCGATAAAACCCTTGACCTCTTTGTACCAGTTGTCATCACGCTGTAAAGTGAGAATCTTCTCACATAGATTCATCTGAAGAGGCAACATCGAAAAGATGTGTGGTCTCCGACTCAAAGCATCCACCACTCGGTTCACTGTTCCCTTTATGTAAGTAATCTCAAAGTTGTACTCGCTAAGCAATTCCGACCAACGTCGTTGATGCGCATTCAGGTCGCTTTGCGTAAAAATGTGTTGTAGTCCATAATGATCAGTCTTTAATTCAAATTTTCATCCAACAAGGTAGTGTCTCCAAACCTTCAAGGCATATACGATAGCTAATAACTCCAAATCGTGTGTCGTGTAGTTCTCCTCATGCCTTCTCAATTTCCTCGAAATGTAAGCAATCACTCGTCCGTTCTACATCAAGACTCCGCCTAAACCTTCCTTGGATGCGTCTGTGCATACCAAGAAGTTCGTGTCCATGTCAGGGACCTTTAGTATCGGTGTTGTTGTCAACAACTCCTTAAGCCTCGGAAATGCTTCCGCGCATTTCTCGGTCCAAACAAACTTCTTGTTTTTCTTCTGCAGTTCCATGATCGGATTTGCTATTTTCGAAAATCCCTCGACAAACCATCGATAGTATCCTGCTAAACCCATAAAGCTACGCACTTTTGTGACATTCGTCGACGCAGGCCATTCCATAATAGCCTCGACCTTGGCTGGATCCACGGCGATATCTTCACCGGAGATGACATGCCCTAAGTAGTGAATCCTCGATTGATAAAAAGAGCATCTGGACAACTTCTTATACAATTTGTGCTCTCGCGGACACTGTAGTACAAAGCGCAAGTGCTCGTCATGATCCTCCGTCGTCTGAGAGTAGATCAAAATATCATCAATGAATACTTAGATGAACTTGTACAAGTACTCACAAAACACCCCGTTCATCAAAATCATAAATACTCCTGGGGCGTTTGTCAGTCCAAATGGTAAAACAGTAAACTCGTAATGTCCAAACCTCGTCTTAAAGGCGGTCTTAGGGACATCATCCTCCTTGATCCGTAACTAGTGATACCTTGATCGCAAATCGATCTTAGAGAACACCGTCGCCCCCTTCATTTGATCGAACAGATCATCAATTCTCGACAACGAATACTAATTCTTGATTGTAGCCTTGTTCAGTTGACGGTAGTCAATGCAAAGCCTCCATGATCCGTCCTTCTTTCATATGAAAATGACAGGTGCTCCCCACGGTGACACACTAGGACGTATTAGTCCTAGGTCCAACAACTCCTTCAATTGCATTTTCAACTCTTGCAACTCCGGGGTCGACATCCGATATGGCATTCTTTCTATCAGTTTGGTCCCCGGTTTCAGATCTATGGTAAACTCCAATTCCCTTTCCGGCGGCATCCCAGGTAACTCCTCTGGAAATACGTCCGTAAACTCCTTCACCACCGGGAGGTGTTCTAGACCTTCCGCTACTCCCTTTTCATTTAACACAAGGATCGCATAAATCCTGCACCCCTTGCGCATGCTCTTTCGTAGCTATAAGGAAGAGATGAACCTCAGGGAAACTCCCTGGTTCCATCCTACAATCACACGTCTCTATCCTTCATCATCAACCAAGCTCAACTGTTTCATCTTACAGTTGAGTATCGCCTCATGCGATTCCAACCAATCCATACCAATCACGACATCATAAGATCCTAAGAATGTGACGTACAAGTTGACCCTCGTGACAAACTCTCCCAGGTTAAGGGCATAGCCCGTAACTTTTTCTCCAACTTTTTGTTTGGCTCCTGAAGCCATCTCTACAAAGCTAAAATCGTCTTGTTCGACTGCCCTTACCTTAATCCTTTTTAGCGCTGCACCAGAAATGAAACTCTTAGTAGCACCTGGGTCTATCAAAATACTAAGGGTCTGGTCAGCGACAGTACCTGTTGTCTCGAGCACAGTCGACTGATGCTCTTCCTGGCAGTTATTCACCACTACATGAATCCGATGGGCCTTGCCCATATCTCCCAATATAGTGGGTTCGGTTGATCCGGACACTCAGGTCCTCTCCACAGGATAGTCGCGCTAGTAGTGTGGCTCCCCACACATCCAACACCCCTTCTTCGGCCCAGTAGTCCTGGTGCCCGAAGTAGAAGATGACGTCCCACTGGCTTGGAACCTTGGTCTGTTCTGCTGAACAATCCTAAACTGTTGTTGTTGCGGGCGAAGCTACTACTGATGCTGTGGTCCCTGATAAGGTGTCTGCTGTTGAGGTGGCGGTCGCCGGGGTGTAGTGAAAGTGGATCCCCTCGCTGGTGTCTGGTGTTGCGGCGTTCCAGATGAACCCTGCCCTGTTGGTCTCGCTAGAGTCCTGGTCTGACCCCCACTGATAAGCTCCTCCTCTGCTATGAGGGCCTTTTGGATGAAATTGTGCAAGGTTTGAGGCATCAAAATCCTAACCTTTGCATGCAGGCTACTATTAAGGCCAAACATGAACCGATTGACCTTAAGTTTCTCTGTGTTAAGGTGCGGAGCCTACTGGAGCAGCTCCATAAAACGTGCCTCGTACTCGGACACCGTACGAACTCCCTGTCGTAATGCGTTGAACTCATTGAGCTGATGCTCAATGAATTCCTCTGAAAGATACCTCTCTGGGAACCGTTCCTCAAAAATTTTCCATGACACATCTTCAATGACCATGTTCAGCTATGGTAGGAGTGTCTTCCACCATAGAAGAGTGCTCCCCTTCAGTTGAAAGACCTCCATGCAGACCTTCATGTTGGAGGTATAATCATGAAGTGTGAAGCACATAGCCATGTTCTCCAACCATGCCTCGGCAACTGTTCCATCCAGGGCACCAAAGAACTTGGGAAATTTTACCTTCTTGAGTTCACGGTGAATGCTACCAATAACGGCTTGTGCGCGCAACAGAACCTCAGTAGGTGTCGGCACCCTGGCCTCACCTCTGTCCAAACGGCTGATTAGTGCCTCAGACATGCGCTGAAAAGATCTCATCATCCCAACAACTTCGCCAGCTGCTATTTGCTCCTATCCGAGAACCTTCTCGTCTCCCTAGAGGTTAGACCCCTCAGGCATGGATGCTACTGGAGGCATCATGCCTCCTCCCCTAGCACCCCGTCGTCTGCCTCCGTGACGTCCTCTAACCATGATTACCTGCACGCACACAATCAACTTGATCAACAACAGTATAATCAAATCAAATCATGTCATGAAAGCTGTAGCGAATCCTAAGTCGTGGGTCGAACTAGCTCTGATACCATATGTAACAAACCTATTGTTCGTCACAACGATAATCCTCATATAACAAGTGTAATTTTTTATTTTTTTTTAAAGTGTGTGCGTGTGTAGAAGGGAAACCAACATATTCGACTCTGCATCGCCACCCGATGACGAATAAGATGCAACCATGATGAACATAACAAGATGACATAAGACACACAACCAGTAATTGCATGCATCAATGATGATCAATCGACAATAAGTAAGACTGACTACCCATCCATCCTACCCTGCAATGGTTAGGACCTCCAAGACACATAAGCAACGCTCAAGCCCAGGTTCCCATCGATTTTAACCATTTAAGGTCTCAGGGCTGGCAACTATTCTGAGGAACATGGAGGTGTCTACATCCCGCCCGACACAAGCAGACCAAGCAATACAATGATTTCAACCACGTACAACAATAATCAATAAATAACCATGACCACTACAAAAAATGAAAACCCGAATGGGTTCCGACAACAACCAACATCATTAGGAAAAGGCATTATCCACGGCTCAATTAGCATCACTTACCGATTCGTTACTCCCTAAAATTCCAGTAGTTCACGATTTACCCAGTCTACCCCTAAAAAAAATGTAAAATCAATTAATTGCAATTCCCATTACCCAATGACTGATTGCACTTAGTTCCAAGACAATGCATTTTATACGTGTACAAATTCGACAACATTCAACCACATTCCCACAATGATATCAACAATATCTCCTTTAAATAACCTTGCAAATAAATATCAATCACTTTACATCTTGGCCTTACATTAAGTTATAATATAGAAGCTATAAAGACTAAATATAAAGGAAAATAAGAAATGGATAATACATCATCACCTAATTGCAATAACATTAACCTTTATTTTATGCATGTGGAATTATACACTCTACAGACATTCAACCACACTTCCATAAAATGATATCAACAATATCTCTTTTTAACTAACCTTGCAATTAAATATCAATCCCTTTACGTCTTGACCTTACATTACGATACAAATATAGAAGATATAAAGACTAAATATAAAGGAAAATAAGAATCGGATAATTACATCCTCATCTAATTGCAATAAAATTTAACATTTAATTTATGTAGGTAGAATTTTACACTTGACAACATTTCAACCACATTTCCATAAAATGATATCAACAATATCTCTTTTTAATTAACTTGCAAATAAATATCGATTACCTTACGTCTGGTATGTTGCCCATGTATCAATTACTTTAACATAATAGCAAATCATTTCATATTACAATGATACATAAAATAACCAACACCTTACATCTGGAATGTTATCTATGACAAATACATTAACCTAACCATAAAACGATAGCCACATCCACATTAACCGTCCATAATCATTAGCACTAACATCATTGCTCCATCACATTACCATTATCATAAATAAGTGACATTGACATTAACTTTTACGAGGAGCATTAATTAATAAGAATTACATTACATTGATTATTACCCTAAAACCATATTAATAATAACATCTTTTTCATAATTAAACTGTTAGGAGTCTGGAGCACAGTGTAGTGCGTATGAGCCACTCCCAACCGTTGGTAACTGAGCATGTAGCCAACTGTCTAAACAATGAGGGTTCTAAACGCTGTCGAGCCAACCGACTGCCAGACACACAGTCAAGGTCACGAAGCCTGGACTGGAACCAAGTAAAAATTAAAAAGGGTGGCTCTCTATTTTATGATAAAAACTCGTTTCTCAGCAAGATCATTGTCACTAAACCAATGAACTGAAATGCGGATTTACTAAGACAAGGTGGATCTCACTACTCGCCTCAATGGAAGTTCAAGACAGCTGCTACACCCACCATTCTATTGTTAAAATCAGTGCGTTTCAACACTGTAGTGAAACAACTCCCAATCAGACGCACCCGTCAGGAGAACCCTTTGGTTAACTATCAAGGCAAAGGAAGAATGTCAGCACAGAAGCCGCTTCTGAATGTATCAGAGCCAGGTTTACAGGAACCAAATCGCCGAACAAGAAACCATCACGCACTAACATTGCAAAATCGCCATTGATGTACGAATTTACGCTGCTAGCGAATTAAAGTCGCTGACATGCCCGAAAGGTAAATTCATCATTGCAATAACTTCATAGCATGCAGTGGCTATCCGGGATACGTTATAACAATTGCTTACTATCAAGGGAGGCCACGGCCAAAAACACGCTACACTTACCACAGGACTTCTTCACAAACACACGGTGAGGGTTATCCCTGGTATTATACATAATAATACCCACCGTAACCTACTACAATAACACACATAAATTTGCACAGAAACCACACCCCGTCTACCAGTGTTAACTCACTTTTAAGGTTTGTACACTGCAACTAAAACACACAGTAATACTAGAACTATGAATTCCACCGCATCTGCGCATATACAACTCCAATTCCTAAAAGCTAGGAGCCTAAGGCAGTAAAGGCAAAGACAATACTGCCCTCTGAAATGGCTGGGTGCTATTCTAGACATGGGCATTTGCGTGCCTGGTTGGGGCCATTTCTAGAAGCAAACATGTTGGGAGTTAATATTATTTTCTTTCATTTCATTTTGTTTTATTTTTTTCTTCTTGTGGACTGTTTACAGCACTTGATTCTCCTAGACTCCTTAAGTTAGCGCTCAGTGCAGAACTTCCATGCCTAAACCCTTCATACAAATCGACCTTGATGCATAGATTAATGACCATTATCAAAGATTAATCAGACCGAAACAAGTTCGTCGGTAAATAATAATTACACTGTTAAAAATAAATTCTGTCAACGAGTGGCCTCTAGGCTAGCTAAGCTCATCTCTACCATGAATTTAAGTCCAGAGGTATCGCAATTTTTTATTTAAAATTTAACATTTAGCATTCGTTGGATGAAATCAGGAGGTTCAACAAGAGTTGTAAAATTTTATCCCTTGCGATTCGTCGAAGGAAAATGGAAGATACAACAAGCGTTATATAAAATTTACCACTAGTTCACTTTTCCAATAAACAGTCAGATCTACAACCAAATCCTAATGCATTCTATTCTACCAAATAAACGAGCATACCTTTGCCTCTTCGCCTGCCTCAAATGACGTCCGCTTGTTCCGTGCCGCTCTCGCTCACCGACCGTAGAGACCTCACTGGTACCTCCCAGCCAATCGCTAGGGGTACTCTGCTTCCCCCTTAGCCCCCTGAGCCGCAAAGGGGCCACACACTATCCAGATGGTACATCTAGCTTCCCAGCTCGCCTCGCAAGGCCGAGCTACCACTCCTATCCAAGCTGGAAAATTCCAACTCTCCCCAAGTAATCAGTCAAGTCACAATTCTGGCAGCGTAACGTTATGCTAACAGTCGATCCCCTTCTTCCTCATCTTCCCTTTCTTTTATAGAGTTTTTAGAACCTCCAACTTTCCGTAAATCACATTTAAATTAAGTTTTAATACAAATCTTCTAAATATTCTCGTTCACACAAGTGTCGTCCATCCCCCCTCTTTTCTCCATTAATTATTTTCTTTAAATTTATTAATTGTCTCATTTCCCTCACCCACCTAGAGTTGCTCCTAAATTTACTCCTAGGTGTTCCTAGATTCCCTCTCAGGTTTAAATACTTTCCCTAAAATGAAGTTGCTAATTTAGTTCATTTTAGAAGGTTCTTAATTGCAGATTCCTTACTATGTTGACCTCACTTTTTACCATAAGTTCCCCTCTTTTCCTTATTATGTTTCCCCCCATTCCTTAGTTTCCTAAATTTTATGATTCCCTTACTTCCCCTTTTTATTAGAGCTAAAAGGCAGTTGCTCTATTTACTCTTTTCCTTTTATTATTAATTTGAAATCTTTTTACTCTTTCACAAGTTAGATAATTTAATTCTTCTTTACAATTTAAAACCATGGATTTTAATTAAATTATTAGTCTCTTCATTTTACCCCAAAAATTTATGAAGACTAAAGCTATTACTTAGGGGGTTTTTAGTCTAAATTTTTATTTTTATTTTTATAGGGTTTTTTTCTTAAAGTTAAACAAAATTTTACCCTAGAGAAGTTTTAGACTTAGATTTAGATTCTGAACTGGGTGACAATTATTTAGGGAAGTTGTTTAAGAATTTCTTAATGTGTTAAAAGTCTTAGGGCCATCTAGGTTTGTTCCTTTATCAACATCAATGCGACGTGCCCTTCAGGACGCACAACGTGCTCCAAGGGTGCCACTCGCCTCGTTCATTTCTTTTGTGCGACATGCCCTTCAGGATGCACCACGTGCTCCAAGGGTGCCACTCGCCTCTTGTGTTTCTTTTGCGTGACGTGCCCTTCAGGATGCACCATGTGCTCCAAGGGTGCCACTCGCCAACTTGACTGATTGGTAGACATCAATAACCCCTGGAGTCAACACTCTGCCAGGTGAACTTATGGGAGACTAAGGGTTTCTAAGGAATAAGGCCCTCGCCTTATTACGTGCCC
This sequence comes from Picea engelmannii, assembly GCA_009831015.1. Lineage (NCBI taxonomy): Eukaryota > Viridiplantae > Streptophyta > Pinopsida > Pinales > Pinaceae > Picea > Picea engelmannii. The sequence goes on from ML816553.1 coordinate 64,322, forward strand.
CTTAGAGTCATCGTGAGCGACTATCGCAGTCTTCCCTCACGGCATCATGGATCCTCTCGAACGAGGTAATCGTTAACCTACAGGTCGAGCCACAACGCGAGTGCTAGTAGGTTGTGGTAGGGATGCTGTCCACACCTCTCCCTCAAGCTCTTTGGTAATCGTGTGTGGCCCCTTTACTTCATATGTGAGTCTGGTGGGAAAGCTATCGTCAGCCTGCATCATCAACAATCATGTCAGAACATGTCCATATCTTATCATCAAATCAAATGTAATATCACAGTAAATAAATCAACCCAAATAGCACACTCCCTTACTCAATCTGGAGTCCAAGGGGTTTCCATCGATGCCTCTGCATCCTCAAGATCCAAAACCCTGCACACTCAGGAAAACTGAGTCAATAGCACCTGCCTAGGTCAATGTAGATAAGCATCATGTCAACTATCATAACGCCTCATAATCAAGGACAAAATTTTTAATATCATAATAGTCTGGATAACTTGCGAGCAAGTGTCCTCAAAGAATAAGTTTTCTCAGTGCGCCAGAGCGGGATGTTACAGTAATTCCAAATAAAATATTAATACTAATCATTCGAAATCATATAATTGAAGCATTAATTATTGAAAATCCGTATAACCTTCCTTGAATTCGATGATCTCTGGCTCTTCTACTCATGATGAAGTCACTCTGTCCTTGTGGCTGTGTACAAGGTGTCATATATTCATACTTTAAAACATAGAGAATTGATTATGAATTTATTCAATCCTATAACTGGGAAGTTGTAGATCTCACAAATACTTTTCCAACTGTATTTCAAAATATGAACAACCGTCTCAAGGGATCATGTTCCTTTTTGAAGGAGTGAGTGGTAACTCCTCCCATTTGCATCAGAGGATTTAATGGAAACTCCTAGGATGGTTTCATATACCAAGTTATGAACTTCGTGTCATTGAAATTAGGGCCACAACATGATCTCCTTTGGGCACTAGCTATCTAATGATACGATTGTGATATCTAATGTACAGACAAAAAAAAATGTGCCCGGATAGGGTGAAATCATGAAGGTGGGTTACACTTTTGTTTGTTTTATGACAAAAAAAATTGTATTTTCACAAGTTATTCAACTTCCGACATATAAAAGTATTTTTTTAATTTAGAATTTCACTTTACAGTAAAAACAAAACTTGTGAATAATTGTGTTAGCTTTCTAATGACTATTTTTCAATTTTTTTTTATCACGATTTGATATGTCAATTTGACAATTGTTTAACAGTATGTTTCTTAAACACGAAATGAATGATAATGAGTTACTTATTTCTACAACAATGTTTTTTTTATTAAACTTACGTTTTGAAGAAACAAAATATACTGCATCAATCTACAGAGACTCTATTTTATTATGACTATCATTTTGAATTTAACGGATGAATATTATAATTTCCAGAATTTTTTGAAGTTGACCAAGCTGAAAACGTTGCAGAATTTAAACACATGTTTTTCTACACCTTGTATCTATCTTAATTTTTACGTAAAACTAAAATCTAAATATACCCTTTTGAAAAGAACAGTTTAAGGATGATGAATATATTTTTTTCAAATTTTTTCACTGTATATTTTTTGAGATACCGATATTTCATTTCATCGAATCATAATGTCTACTGAAAATATTAGGTAGTGAGTTTTTTTAAAAATTAAATAAAATTAGATACAAAGAACGAAAATGAAAACAAATTATACGAATTGAAAGTAGATTCAATTTATGAAATGCTGGTGTCATTTTCGAAACCAAATTCTCAATGTTTGTAGGAGTCGACAACCTCTGAAGTTTAGCTATGCTTGGGGCATTTCTCTGGTTTCGGTTTTCAGTGGCAATTTCATGTTTTCGGCCGAAAGAATAAAATTTAACGGAATTCGTTAAATTAAACGGTTTCCCAAGCTTTCGGTCGAAAGGCTATCGAACGAAATCCGACCGTCGGAAAATATGAAACGAGACGTCGTATACGTTTGAAAATATGAAACGACACGTCGTTTAAGTTCTTT
>ML816553.1:101513-146211 GCA_009831015.1 Picea engelmannii
AAACTAGTTCAACAAATACAAACATAGTAAACGAAAAACTATTGAATATGGAACACGGGCAAAAACAAATGCACCTTTGCATGGATTCCTCTACATTCCTGGTTAGGAGTTCTTTGCGGTGTCTAGTTTCCCTGTTTGTTTCTATGAACAAAAGTACAAAACAAAACGGGTATGAACATAAGTTAACATGTAAAGACAAAGGGAAGTACTATGTACATACACTAAAAAAAATCAAATCCAATGAATAGAGTAACAAATAGTTTTAGAAGAAAGTACCTTTTTTAATTTTTTTTTCATAATGTATATTTCACAATTCAATAGCAACACCAACTCTATGGTGACCATACCAGTATGTGTACAAATCAAGGAAAACTAGGAATCTAGANAAACATAGAAATATGCCTTTGGAATATGTTTGATGTATATCTCATAATTCAAGTGCAATACCAATTTTATCATGATCATACCAATATGTGTCTAAGATAAACATATTGTATTGAGGAATGGGCACATTCGACCACACATGGTCAATAAGTGTGTTTTGCAGATGGCTTGTGTTGTTCAAAAGAAAGTGGCAACTGTATTTGCACATGTAGTTTTCCAATTCTTTTGTTGTCCCATTATTTTGTATCATGTCAATATTGAGGTCTCCTACAAGCAAAATGGGTCCGTTCAGATGGAAATGGCCCAATGCATTGAAAATAACATCTACCATGTTGGAGAATGTTGCATGGGGAGAAGCATATAGATTGAGTATTGCAACTTCTGTTTCATGGAAAAAAAAGTTTGCAATCACTAGCTCAACATTATTTTCTTCGATGTGTATATGTCACAAAATTGGTACATGTTTTTTCAAAAATATCATCACCCCATGTGTAATGTAACTTGATATGCAATTGTGATTTGAGAATTGTTTGTTATGCATGCATAATGCCATGTATGTTTCCTCCAAGACAAAATATCGGATTGCATTATATAATAGTCATTGAGTATATCATCCATGTGTGCATTTAATCTGCATGTGTTAAGAGAGAGAATTGATACAAATGGATTTGTTTGTATGAATTAGTAATCATAGTGCATTTGCCATTTTGCGGTGGTCATGAGTTGTTCCATTTCAATATCAACTTTATGTTTCACTTTGAAGTTATCTTTTGTAAGAGGACTTAGTAAATACAAGGATTCTATGCTTCTGACACGAGACAATGTTGTGTACACAAGTCAATGTATCTGAATTCCAGTAGGCTGAAATGGAACATTATCAAGTGTTAGTCCTTGCGATCTGTGGACTGTACGTTGTCCTTGCGATTTGAGAAACTATTTTCGAATCTTCAGTTGACCTGTCTTTGTTGATGTCGATACTGGATTTGATATTCTCAAAGTAGGTGTCCAATTTATTACAGTGTTTGAATTATATAAATAAGCCAACTTGCTTGCTTTTCGCTTGCCTATATGTGGTTCATGGAAATTAATCCAAAGGACATCATGTTTTTTTGTTTTTGTATAGCCTTTGATTATTCCATCTGTACCATTGACCAAGCCATCCTGTGAATCATAGTTATAGGCATATATTTCAACCAACATTTCTAATTTCAGGACAAGCTGCAAAGGTAAAGTGGTTATATGTTCATGACCTGGCACATTTCCATAGTTGTCATCTTCTAGGTCAATTGAATTGATGATTATATCATCACCAGGCATGAGCAATAGCATGTGTGTGTTATGCATTGCAACAACCTTATTTGTGTAGAACAGGTAAGGGAACGTTTGGTCTATTGGTGCAGCCCGCAAGCACTTGGAATTGATATATGTTAAGTCATCGTATATGTAGTTGTTTGTTTGCATTCTATTCAGAATTGCAATGAATGTTTCATCTGTTTGGTGCATTGTAGTATGCAATTCAAAGAATTTAATATTGTCTCTCCAGAAGTTATGCGTCACTGTTTGCATGTTAACAGTAGGTTGTTCAAATATCAAAGAATCTTGGATGGGTTGTGCCTGGTAAAGATCCCCACAGAATATCATGTCAATGTTTCCAAAGTATTTTGTGTGCACATGTTTAATGCTTCTTAGTCAGTTGTCAATGGAATACAAGAACCGAATTCCAATCAAATATGTTTCATATATAAAGACAAGTTGGAGTTTTTCATAAATATTAGACAATGTATCCAACATTTCCTTACTAAGTGGAAGAAACTGTGACTTGTTAAAAGGCATTAAAAATGTAGAGTGGACTGTTGTTCCACTTGCATTATATGCAACTTTTCCTGTGTATGCAACTATTAGGCCCTTTGGTTTCATAGGATCAAAGGAATTGTTTGAATCATACATTTGTATAAGAATTTGGAACAATGCTTTCACCATGAATGTCTTGCATGTTCCTGCTCCGCCTGTAAGGAACAAGTGCAGATGAGTGTCCATGTTCAAGCATTTTTTAAGCACAATGTCCTTTAAATTTGTTTCTTGTTCTCGATTCAAAAGACATCTTATTCTGTGGTATTCATTATTTTCAATTAGGAAAGGATGTTTTGTGACCTGAAAACCAATATTGATATGTTTTTCACTTCCACCTGCTCGAGGACGAGGCAAATCTGCTTGTAAGTCATAGGAATCACAAGGATTTCTAGTTTTTTTTTTGTTTGTGAATGTCTCGTCAGGATTGTGAGGGTTTTCTAGCTCATTAACTGCAATTTCTAGATCACCCCATGTTGGATTAACATTGTAGGTTAATCTATATCCATTTATGTGCACTATAGTCTGAGAGGCAACATACGAAGCCTCCCATGTAGAGAAGTTATGTTTTAATGTCTCTTTGTTTTCATCGACGCAACATACTGCAACAGTTTTTCTCTGCAATATCTTTCATAGTCAGAATGTTTATTACATTTGACAAACCATATCACAAAGGGTTTTTTTCTTTTTGATATGGGTCTAACATTTTTTTTAATGCCATACGAATCCTGCTAAGAAGATATGCCTAATAGGAGATGGACGCTGGAGGTAATAATCAACAATAGAGCGACATAGGACGTCTTTTGAATTGTCAGGCTCTTGTTCTAGCAAAATTGGTGGTTTAAGCACGAATGTTTGTTTCTCAAGTGGAGATGTGTTTATGATGAAACATTTTCCTGAACTACAAGTGAGGGGCTGGGAAATTGCAATGTGAACTACTTGCTAAGAAGACATTTGTTGAATATTAAGAAATGTATTGCCAAGTGTGTGTATCATTTGTATGGCACCAATATAACTTCTTTCATGTTCTTTGTGTATTCTTCTGAATGCACTTGTCATAGATTTTTCAACCTTTGTCATATACGAGGTATAGTAGGATGATGCAACATATGCATTGAGCATGTACTGCACATCTGTATTTTCTTTCCACATAATTAGCATGTCCTTAGAGAAACTATTGTTCCAAATATGGGAAAGTTTTCGTTTAAGGAAAATTGTTGGTTGTTTAAGTGTACATTGTATGGCTTGGATGTACTCATCTTTTGATAGATTTAGCTCTGTCAAGAAGTCATTGAAGTTCATCAGGTCATCAAATTCTTCTTGTTCTAGAAATGAGAACAAGGATTTAGATTTCTCAAAAACAACATTGTCCTCTAAACTAAGTGGCTCTATGATTCTTGTAGCTCTCATTGGCGGCATAGGAAAGTTGTATCTGCAATCCGATTTTTTTGGTTTTCTACAACTTCTTGTATGGTAATGTCTATGAAATTTGGCAAGTTTTGGATCCAAATGATCTGTGTTACATGTTATGTATTTGTCCACAAATTGCTCTATCAATGAATTGTTGTCAGCTCCATAGACTGGTGCACCCTCTATCCACAATAGTGTGTGGTCATGTTTGTAGCACACCTTTTCTTTTGGTTACCAAGGCTTAAACACTATTAAAAGAAGACTATAACACCACTCTATACATAATTCGTAAAGGTATTATATGATCCATATGCCTTCAACAATTAAACACATTTAAGCTCAGAGTAAACATATTATCTACTGCTATAATTAACAATCCATAGCGTTTCATATTAATTCATATACACAGCGGAAATCATGATAACATAAGCAGCATAGTCCCGCAAAACATGATTAAGGCATAATCAAATACTTATCTTTTAATAGTGGTATATTCCACCAGCCAAGTGTAGGCCTTCCACGAACCTCCCAGCCTTAGACCGCACTGCTCATCAGCTCAGCAATGGGTCACCCCCGAGCTGGGACTAAGCTCCACCCAAGGCAAGGAATTCTAGGCTAGGCTGAGGTTACAAGGAAAAAAACACATACAATCTGGAAGGGTTCTTCCCAGGATGCCATCTTACACCCACTACTACCAGACTCTCATTCCCCACATGCTTGTTTCGCCCGGGAGTATACACCTTCACAAGAACAGTCCATCGGTGCTAACCTCCCTCTCTGGGTCTCAGCAATAGGCCAGATTAGGAAGTCTCAGAGCCTAAAGCTGGTGCTGGACACTCTCTGGAAGAAACCTCTTCCAACAACATCCACCTCCCTCACCTAGAGAGAGAACACACACAGGCTCAATCACCACTCACATTGGCCATCAAGCCACGTGCAGACCAGCTCTGCGTGGTCACCTAGCCAACTGGAAATACAAACACGGCCTCTCAAACAAGCTCAACAATGGCTCGAGGCCTCACAGTGATGGTTCACAGGAATGCATGATGAGTAATTCCCACAGGGGTCGACACAGACTCCACAATTCAGAACAGATGGTGAGACCGGCTCTTCATAAACAAACACAAGCTTCTTGGCTCACAGAATAGAGGTGTACTCAGATTAACAGGGCCAAACACAAGCTTCTCAACTGGTTCAACAATGGTGGAATGGTTCAGGGTCACGGCGTCAGAACAAAGCCTCCATGCATAGGTTCAATCAGTCGGACAGAGGACGTGCCTGGACTATCAAGAAAACACGGAGTTCTTGGCTCTCAGGAACGCACGAGGTATTCTTGCAGTGGTTGGGTCGGTCGTCTTGTCCAACGCTCCCTACCCGCTCAGGTAGTTGGGTGGAATGAAGGAGAGAGAGCGAGAGCTCTCATGGATCATCTTGGTTTTTTATTTGCATGCACCAGGGTGGACACTTTTCACCCTTGGAACTTCATGCGTTCCATCAGAATACATCCCCTTCGCATTCTTTCCTCTTGCCAGGAACTTAGGATAAAAGTGAAAACATAAAATGCACATGTTCTTTTTGGAATAATATTAAATATTATTACTCCCAGGCTTAAGCCCCCTAGGCCAAACACTTAGCCCCTTTTCCCACCTACCAGCCCCTAATTCCTTGCCCACTCTATGGATGCTTAGTCCCCCTTCACTCATTCATTGTGGTCGGTCTGCACATGGTGATGTTTATATTTTATTAATTGTTCTGCGTGATTACATATACAACAACAGGCTCCTGGCCTTCAACACTCAAGCTCCCTGGCCTAACAAACACATAAGCCTCCAGCTTATAAAAAAAACTTGGCTCACCAGCCTATAAAACATAATTACAATTCCCTTCAGAACATGGTTTACAACGGGGCTCGGCCTTGGGGACATTACAATCCCCCTCCCCTTATTTTTGCACTGTCCTCATTGCAACTTTACACAACATCTGCAAGATTTTCAAAAAATTTCAAAAAGATGCGGGTACTCTACCCGCATAACATCTGCATGCTCCCATGTCGTGTCCTGAGGACCGTACCAGGTCCACTGGACCTTTACAAGCTCTATAGCTTGATTCTGGAGCTTTTTTCTTTTCCTGTCCAATATGCACATAGGATGCACTTGCAGGACACCTTCTAGTTCCACCTGAATCACATTCCAATCGATAACATGATTAGTATCAGGTACATATTTCTTAAGCAGTGAAACATGAAACACATTATGTACAGTCATAGATGTAGGTAATGCAAGCATGTATGCAACCGGCCCAATCCTTTCCATGATCTCAAATGGCCCACAAAATCTTGCTGCCAACTTGGTGCAACTTCCCAGCTTCAAGGAACTCCTGTTAGTTTTCACTTTCAGGAAAACATGGTCACCCACTTTGAATTCTCTATGGGTTCTGTTACTATCAGCGTAACTTTTCTGCCTCTCCTGGGCAACTTTTAGATTATGTTTAATTCTTGTCATTTGGTCTTCCATCTCTTTGAGTAGCTCAGGCCCAACTACTACTCTGTCAGCCGGATTATCCCAGCTCACTAGAGTGTTGCACTTTCTTCCATAAAGCGCTTCGAATGGGCTCATCTTCAATGATGCATGATACCCATTATTGTAGGCGAATTCTACCAAATGCAGGTAGTCTTCCCACCTTGATGGTTTATCCATCACATACATTCTCAGCATGTGTTCTATTACTCTGTTCACTCTCTCTGTCTGTCCATCAGACTCCTGATGATACGCTGTACTAAAGTTCAGATTCGTTCTGAATCCTTTTAACAGCCCTTTCCAGAAATTCGAAGTGAATTTTGGGTCCCTATCAGACACAATTGTCTTAGGAATTCCATGCAAGCGTGCAACTTCTTTTAAAAAGATATCAACAACATCAGTTGCCCTGTGGGTGGTTTTCAATGGAATAAAATGGGCAGCTTTAGTAAGCTTGTCCACCACCACCATGATTGAATCATGTTGCTTGCTTGTTCTAGGTAGTCCGGTGATAAAATCCATTGTTACCACATCCCATTTCCACTCAGGAATGGGTAAAGTTTGCAGCAACCCTGCTGGGGGCCTGTGCTCAGCATTAACCTTTTGGCACTCCATACATCTGGCGATGTATTCAACGATTTCTTTCTTCAAACCTGGCCAAAAATAATGGCCTTTGACTACTGCCATAGTCTTCTGATAACCATGATGTCTAGCATAAGCCATGCTATGCATCTCCTTTAGAATTGCCAACTTCAATTCTCGGACATTGGGTAGATACACTCTGTTTTTATACAGAAGTAGACCATCAGTTCCCAAGGTGTAACTTTCCTTGGTCTGTGGTCTCTCACGCTGTTGTAGCTTTGCGACAAGACTTTTGTACTGCAAATCAGTGTTTGCAGCTTCCAAAATTCTGTCTTTCATCTCAGTCCGGTACATGCTAATGGTTTTAGCATGTAATTCGTGCACTTTTCTGCTGAGTGCATCAGCCACCTTATTTTCTTTCCCTTTGATATGCTTGATATCAAAATCATATTCACACAAAAACTCCAACCATCTGATTTGCCTGGAATTTAAGGTCAGTTGATCAAATAAATACTTCAGACTGTTATGGTCTATTCTCAACTCGAATCTCTTGCCCATGAGGTAATGTCTCCATTTCCTCAAGGCATGGACGATTGCTGCCAACTCTAAATCGTGAGTGGCATAATTCTTCTCATGCTCCTTCAACTTTCGGGATTCATAACAAACTACAAATCCCTCTTGGCTGAGAACTCCTCCCATCCCCTCCTTACACGCATCTATGCACACCACACAATCCTTATTTGGATATGCAATCTTCAGGATTGGAGCACTAGTTAGCAGCTCCTTCAACTGCTAGAAGCTGCTCTCACATTCTTCAGTCCACTGGAACTTCTTCTCCTTCCTTTGCAAGGAAGTGATAGAATGAGCTATCTTTGAGAATCCGGCTATGAACCTCCTATAGTAACCCGCCAAACCCATAAAAGATCTAACTTCTGCCACATTCCTTAGCGCGGGCCATTCTCGAATGGCCTGTACCTTTTCAGGATCCACAACAATCCCTTCTTCAGATATAATGTGTCCCAAGTAATGGATCTGCCTTTGATAAAAAGAGCACTTGCTCAATTTTGGGTACAACTGGTGTTCTCTCAACACCTGTAGCACCATTCTCAGGTGTTGCTCATGTTCTTCCTCTATCTTGGAATACACCAAGACATCGTCCAGGAAGACTATGAAAAACTTGTCCAAATAATCTCTGAACACTCCATTCATTAAGCACATGAAAACAACAGGCGCATTGGACAGCCCAAACGACACCACCGTGAACTCATAATGACTGTACCTTGTTCTAAAGGCGGTCTTGTTGATGTCCTCATCCTTTATTCTGACTTGGTGATATCCTGATCGGAGATCTATTTTCGAAAATATTTTCGCATCCTTCAACTGATCAAAAAGATCATCAATCCTTGGCAGAGGATACTTGTTCTTGACAATGACCTTATTCAACTGCCGAAGATCAATGCACAGCCTCAACGTCCCATCTTTCTTCTTCACGAATAGGACCGAGGATCCCCACGGTGACACACTGGGGTGAATGTAACCTTTCTTTAGTAGCTCTTCAAGTTACAATTGCAACTCTTTCCGGTCTGGTGTACTCATTCTATAAGGAGCCTTCGAAACTGGAGTTGTTCCAGGCATCAAATTTATAGAAAAATCGATGTCCCTCTTCGGAGGTAGTCTAGGTACCTCTTGAAATATGTCCTTGAATTCTTTGAGTACTTCGTAGTCTTCCAGATTCGAGACTTCATCTCGGGATGCTTCTTCCACCCGAGCTGCAAATAATTGACATCCTTTCCAGTAACATTTCTTCAGTTGCATGGATGAGATTTCCCTCACAGCCACCGCTCTGGGAATTCCTTGGACTGTTACCTGATTTCCCTCATCATTCAGGCATGTAAACCTCTTGTTGCGGAAATCCAGAAGGGCATGGTGCCGGTCCAACCAGTTCATCCCAATTAAGCAATCGTATGAGCCTAAAGGCAAAATGTTCAGTTCAGCCTTAGTGCTCATTCCTTTCATGTCCACTGAATAGGACTTAACCAATTCAGTGACCTTCCTCTTGGTCCCTGTGGCCAACTGCACTACCCAAGACTTCTCATGTTTGCTTCTCATTAGATGCAAACTTTCCAACACTCTAAGATCTACATAACTATGGCTAGTCCCTGAATCAATTAAAATAACAAGTGGTTGGTTGTTGATCATACCTTCCACTTCAATCATGTGCAATTGAAATTATGTTTGCTTATTGTCTAGGGCTACGTAGATCCTCGACATTCTACTGCCCATATTCCCCATTGTTTCAGCTTGTTGAATAGTATGTACAGTTCTCTCTTTACCATTTTTATGGGGACAATCTCTATACTTGTGGTTTCCTTGATAGCCCCAACATTGAATGGGCGTCTGCCTCTATCTTTGTGCTCCCTCTTCAATAATTCTCGACTCTCTAAATGATGGCTATTCTTGAAGACTATTTCTGAAAAAGGAAGGTTTGTTTCCCTTCTACCTATGTTCCTTCTTAAACTTACTTTGATCATTCTAAGCCTTCTGAAGGATAGGCCTTTCTCCTTGTTGTTCATGCAAGCATTTCGCCCTTCTGATGGTTTCTTCCATGGTCTTAGGATCGTCATATTGAATCTTGTCACTCATGGAAGGTGGCAGTCCACTCAGATATCTCTGAATCTTGACAGCCTCATCTTTGATGAATGGAACATACTTCAGTAGTTCTAGAAAACTTCGTTCATACTCATCAATAGTCATGCTGCCTAGATTGAGTTCGAAGAACTCCTTCATCTTTCTGTCATAGAATCTTTTAGTCAGGTATTTCTTCTTGAAATACCTCTTAAATTCCTTCCAAGTGACCTCTTTCTCTCTGATGTGCTGCACCTGCACAAACTGATCCCACCACATGGATTCTTTTCCCTTCAGTTGGTACATTGCAATTCTTCCTTCTGCATGGGCAGAATAATTTTGTAGTTGGAAGTATTTCTTCATGCCAAGCAACTAGGTCTTGGCATATTCCTCCTTCTTATGTTCTCCATCGAATGTTGGAGGCTTAATTTTGTTCATCTCCCCTTTCAATTCCTCCTTTCCAGATTTTCGATGTTTTCTGGTAGGGGACGGGCTTGAACTACTATGTGTCTCCCTGTCAGAATTTCCTTGGGAGTGACTAAGATGATGACTACCACTCCTCGACCTACTTCTTCTCCCATGGGTTCTGTGACTCTCCGTATTACTTGAGTCTCTTCCCTTCTCGAGTTTCCTCTCTATTCTTTCTAGGCTCTTCAAAAATTTTAAGTTTAATACACCTTGCCTATCCCTGACTTTCATGAGCTTTCGGCTATCAGCTCGATGAGCCTGGGCCCCTCTTTGCAATCCTTCAATGATTTTCATTATGTGTCCTTCCTTATCCTTCTCTTTTCCATGCCCATTGAAGTTCGATCCTTCGACTCCCAGGTTAACATCCTTTCCTTCATGTTCGTCTTTTGCTTCGGGGGTAATCAACACCTTTCCCCACTCCATAATCGACGTTGGTTATCTGGAGTCCTGACCTTCGTTGAACTCTGCACATACACTGTGTAATTAAATTCAAAGTTTGTCAGGCCATTAAACCTTTAGGATCAATCCACAACATTTATAATCCAATACGAACAAGAACAAAAGACATTTCGATTTAAATAAGTTTTCTGCGCTCTCATTCGACTCTGTAATTTTCGGGTCTTCGAAACTTTCGTTTTCGGCATTTCGAGACTTTCGGGCCTTCGGGTTTTTGGTACCCGGGAGTTCAGGTTTTCGGCACCCGGGATTTCATTTTGCAGTGACTCCCAACCTTTTATCATTTCAATTTCCGAATTCTGAAAAATTGGTTTCCTTATTCTTCGGGTCCACAACATAGTTGTTGTCCTTAAAATCTGCTACGATTCTTTTGTCTTCGGAGGTTTCGGGACTTCGGGTTTTCGATCCACGAGGCTTTCAGACTTGCTTTCCTTTCCAACCCCTGACTTCCGAAATTCTGATTTACTTTATCCTCTGGGCCCACATAGCACACTGGTCACCCACAACCACGGTGGCACGTGGCACATTCATGAGGGTCCATGTCGCTTTTAACAACGTCATCAGGTCCCACCACTCTTGATTTTCTTCTCGACCCACTGGCACGTGGTACATCTCCATGTGTCCACATCCATTCCTATTAAAATCCAACTGTCATATCTTTCTCATATCTACGGCGCAAATCCTTTCAGCGTTTTGGGGTTTCAGGCATCGAAAGTTCGTGCATCCACACATCTTGAACTTCCATTTGCCGAAATCACAAAATCACTGTCTACTAACTTACTTGATCCAACGGTCAAGTTCTTCTCCCCATGATCTACGGTGTATATTGTTTCATGATTTCAGGTTTCGAAGGTGTTCAACTCTTCTCACCTCCCATCTCCGAAAGGTCGATTTCTTCCTGGGCAATTAACAGTCCTTATCTCTATTAGATCGACGGTTACGATCCAATCATGAATTCGCATTTCGTGAATTCTCACGAACTCACCCATTGACTATTTTCAAGTTACGAGTCAGCGAAAGGTTGATCGCTCTCCATGCATTCTTTCTGATGGACGGTCCTGACTAATTTGGGATTTTTCATATCGCGATTTCCACACTCCTGTGCAATTCCAAAGGGGATTTAAACCCCGTGCACACTTTCCAGATCTAATGGTCATGAGGGTTCACCTTCCCTCCCGAACAGATCTTAAAGCTCCTACATTTCTAGTGCGGAGTCCTCTCTCCCTGTGGACTTATGCCACACTGGCTGCGGTTTCATAACGTCGCTATACCTCTTGATCTTTTAAAACTCGTCAAGTAACTCCTTGACACTTTGGAGCAAACTAGGGTCCGAAATTGGCCTTCTAGACCCAATTTCCCCTCGCATTCTCGGTCCAAAGACCGCTCCACTAGCCCATCTAGGCTCAATGTCGAAACCTTGGATCTGATACCAAACTGTAGCGCACCTTTTCTTTTGGTTACCAAGGCTTAAACGCTATTAAAAGAAGGCTATAACACCACTCTATACATAATTTGTACAGGTATTATATGATCCATATGCCTTCAACAATTAAACACATTTAAGCTCAGAGTAAACATATTATCTACTGCTATAATTAAAAATCCATAGCGTTTCATATTAATTCATATACACAGTGGAAATCATGATAACATAAGCAGCACAGTCCTACAAAACATGATTAATGCATAATCAGATATATATCTTTTAATAGTGGTAGATTCCACCAACCAAGTGTAGGCCTTCCACGAACCTCCCAGCCTTAGACCACACTGCTCATCAGCTCAGCAATGGGTCACCCCCGAGCTGGGACTAAGCTCCACCCAAGGCAAGGAATTCTAGGCTAGGCTAAGGTTATAGGGAAAACAACACATACAATCTTGAAGGGTTCTTCCCAGGATGCCATCTTATGCCCACTACTACCAGACTCTCATTCCCCACATGCCTGTTCCATTAAGGAGTATACACTTTCACAAGCACAGTCCATCGGTGCTAACCTCCCTCTCTAGGTCTCAGCAATAGGCCGGATCAGGAAGTCTCAGAGCCTGAAGCTAGTGCTGGACACTCTTTGGAAAAAACCTCTTCCAATAACATCCACCTCCCTCACCTAGAGAGAGAACACACACAGGCTCAATCACCACTCGCACTGGCCATCAAGCCACATGCAGTCCAGCTCTGCGTGGTCACCTTAGCCAACTGGAAATACAAACACGGCCTCTCAAACAGGCTCAGCAATGGCTCAAGGCCTTACAGTGATGGTTCACAGGAATGCATGATGAGTAATTCCTGCAGGGGTCGACACAGACTCCACAGTTCAGAATGGAGGGTGAGACCGGCACTTCAGAAACAAACACAGGCTTCTCAGGTCACATAATAGAGGTGTACTTGGATTAATAGGTCCAAACACAGGCTTTCCAACTGGTTCAACAATGGCAGAATGGTTCAAGGTCACGGCTTCGGAACAGTGCCTCCACACATAGGTTCGATCAGTCAGACAGAGGACGTGCCCAGACTATCAAGACAACACGGGGTTCTCAACTCTCAGGAACGCACGAGGTATTCTTGCAGTGGTTGGGTCGGTCGTCTTGTCCAACGCTCCCTACCCGCTCAGGTAGTCGGGTGGAATGGAGGAGAGAGAGCGAGAGCTCTCATGGCTCATCTCGGCTGTTTATTTGCATGCACCAGGGTGGACACTTGTCACCCTTGGAACTGTATGCGTTCCATCAGCATGCATCCCCTTCACATGCTTTCCTCTTGCCAGGAACTTAGGATAAAAGTGAAAACATAAAATGCACATGTTCTTTTTGGAATAATATTAAATATTATTACTCCTAGGCTTAAGCCCCCTAGGCCAAACGCTTAGCTCCTTTTCCCACCTACCAGCCCCTAATTCCTTGCCCACTCTATGGATGTTTAGTCCCCCTTCACTCATTCATTGTGGTCGGTCTGCACATGGAGGTGTTTATATTTTATTAATTGTTCTGCGTGATTACATATAAAACAACAGGCTCTTGGCCTTCAACACTCAGGCTCCCTGGCCTAACAAACACATAAGCCTCCAGCTTATAAAAAAAACTTGCCTCACCAGCCTATAAAACATAGTTACAATTCCTTTCAGAACATGGTTTACAACGGGGCTCGGCCTTGGGGACACTACATTGTTCATTTCCCCTATTCTGGAATTCAGTCACAAAAAAGTAGTCTGATATTTTTCTGAAAAATGTTTCATCATGGCATATCAATTGTCTCAAATCATTTATTATATGTCTATGGTACCATGTACATGTCACTAGGTCTTTTCTTATGAGGTAGTCAATGTCATTATTTTCCAGTGTATCGGTTTGTTTTTAATGTTTCCTCTTCCTATGCAGGTCATATATGACAACCACCAATGGATCCCAACAATGCTTTGCACTTGTAAATGTGATGAAAAATGTTGGCGGGCCCAATTTCCGGATCATTGAAAAAATATTTTTCTTGTTTTGTTGCAAATAGTCAATAGAGGTGCAAATGTTTTTTAAATCTATGTATCCAATATCAGATTTCAGAATTTTTTTTAGGTTTACTTTGTACTTGACATCCTCGGCCAACCATTTTCTTCCTTGTAATTGGCCTTTTCTTATTTGGACCCACATGCAAGAGAGAACTTGTTCTATTACTATTCGCATTGTTTTGAAAAACAAATTTGTTATGTGACGGGAGAAGTCATCGCTTCAATGTAGCAGCTCTCATTAGACTATTTTATGATAACTGAATCAATTTGTGATGTTAGTGGCACGTGGATCTCCATAGAAGAGTGTTGGGAAGTTCATTTCCTCAACGAATTTATCCTTGAATATTCTAGGTGGACGTTGCCCCTCAGCAGGTGCAATTTCGAAAATCTTGTCTTGCAAGTCACGAATGCACTCTGAATAAGTGAATCCATGCACCAATGTATTAGCAGGTGTTTAATTCTCCAATTCATCACTCGTATCAAATTCACTAGAATTTTCGAGAGTCTCTACAGAGTTGGCATCCTCTTCTACAAGAAGATTGTTCCAGTTCTCATTTATACAAATGTTTTGTGCTTTGTATAGGGCCCTAGAACATAATTCCATTAATTATTTCATAACAACATGCACATGCACACTTCCTGTCTAATACACATTTTTGTATCGCAAGCGTCTTTTCAGAGCCAAAACAATTGTCATTGTATCACTAATAAATTGTGGAAAGGCTTTTTGCACAACATCTAGCTGAAAAGGCACATTAATAATTGATCATGTTAAGACCATCTAAGGTCGTTTATATCCCCAGGGCCTGATTTGTGCAAATGAAATTCGCAGAGACATAAGTCTCTCTTCAATTTTCGTAAGTGCACTTACATATAGTAGTGGTGTATTACATCTTATTTGGTCAGGGCTTGAAAATTGTGGCAGTTTTCCATTTTCAAGCGACCATTTGCATGGAAGACAAATTTTTCCACTGGAAATGTTTTATCATGCGCTATCAAGTAGAGGTATTCTGCTTCCAAATTAGGCATCAAAGACTTACTATTTTTTTAGAAATTCAATTTTTCACAAATTGCACATGCAATGGAAGGAGTGTCTTGAATTTGTTTCATGTAGGTCTGTCTTGCATCTTTCTTTCGCAGGGAAGTATGGGTAGAAAGTGTTTGCTGGTTTTCATTTGTAGTAGTGCATGTTGTTGTTTCTAGCCCAAGAAATGTGACAATTGCATGACTATTATGGGATATGAGACTGTACATGTTTCTGTTGTGTTGTGCATGAACAAATTTCTTTAGATTGTGATATGTGAGTTTCTCTCTAAAGGGAAGCATAGCAATGTATTTTTTTCTCTTGCACATGACCTTTTTCAAGTTATGGTATCTTACTCTATGTTTCGTGTCCAAGGGTAGGATGAATTGATGACAACTGGGATGAATTTCACTCTGATTCAGATTGTGATAACTTAGTCTACGTTTATTGTTTAAGGCCACCTACATGGCCTCATCACAACTGGGATGAATTTCACGCATAACTTTTTTCAAGTTGTGATAACTTAGTCTATGTTTTTTTTTTCAAGCCCTGTATGGCCTCATCACAACTGGGATGAATTTCATGCATGACCTTTTTTTTTTAAGCCCTGTATGGCCATATCGCAACCGGGAGGAGTTTCAGTCTCACTAAAAGGCATTCCACGCATATGTAGATTTGATGTGGTTTGGGTGTTATGGACATTGAACCCTGGACCAGTGATATGTCCAAGCAAAGGTTGATAATGGATATGTGTTGTATCTCTTTTCAAGGAGAGGATGTCAATTGTTCGATCGTAATTTGAATCAATAAACCAGGAATAGATAGTTCCATCTGGAAAGGCCGACCAAAACTGGATATTTACTCTGAATATGATAGACAGTGATTGGAAACAGAATATACAACCCTCCACATTCCCTTTTTCATATGGAAGTGCCATTTTTACTAGGTATTCTTGCCAACTTCCAATTGCTGACATATTTTCTAGGAGATATGACGAAAGGTGTTGATGCAAGAAGCTAAAATCCTATTGGTTTCCACCTATAATTGCATTGCAAAAGAACTGTACAGTGTAAAGCCACAGTGACTGCACATCAAACTCCGCTGCTACCAAACAACAAATTTCATTGAACAAACTATCTCCACAGCTAGACACAATAATTGTTGCTTGATGTAAACCATGGAAGTCTATGTGATGCATAATCCATTTCCACAGCGATTCAAGGTCTTTGAAAATGAGGGACAAGTAAATTTGAGCTCATTCAAGATTGCATATGGACAATTTTCTGTACAGTAGTGGTTCATAATGACCACTGATAGCATTGGCATCATGGAACAAGATGCAATATGTATTGTCAGATGTAGTTTTGTTGAATAGTAGATATCTTGTTTTTCTTATCAATGACCATATTCTAGTCGATATATTGAGCCAGTAAGATAGCCAACGTATACAAAATTTATCTCCCCAAAGTCCCCTCTCATGTGCAGGAAGAATTGGAGATGAATACAACCGCATCTTTGAAAAATACATAGCAACATCATGTATTCCATGCAACTGCTGAAGAAAATCAGATTCCAATTCGTATTCATACGACTCCAATGCCTCAGTGTCGCCATTTTTTAAACATCCCAAGAAATAATCTATCAATCCATTGTGCAGGTCAGTCGAGGAATAACGGAAATGCAGTAGAACCTGAAATGCAACAAAAAGGAAATCCCCTACACTATACGAGAATGCATCCAATCTAAAAAGGCCATTTCTATGCAAAACCTTGTCAATGTTGTCATGTATAATGGAGTGTATATCTATTTCATATGACTCAAAATCTATTACGTCTTTCATCTTTTGAACTGTGATTTTGAAGTTTTTTCTTAGGTGCTTTCAGCTTGCATGAAAACAGAGAAAAGGGGGAAAAAAAAAATAAGGAAACAAAAGAAAAAGGAAAGAAAAATAGGAAAAATACAAGCGCGGAATTGCGTACCAATCCCCGTATGTATATTTTAACCTTCTTATTGTCAAATTCAATCCCCCCCCAATCCCCATAGAAGATGACAAGAAAACAAACCCACACTCGAAAGTGAACCAAACAGAGGAAAAAATGAAAATAAATAACACCATAAATTTACTGAGCAGAAAGACCGATTTGAACCTATTCATGGCGTGCATCCTACAAGCTTCTCGGAGCCAGAAAAAGTTATGAAAAATAGAAAGGACAGGACAAAGACAACAGGTGGACGCAGTTTTTCGAACCACATAATAAAAGCATTCCCTGCCTCTACACACCGATGGATGGTTCCCTCTTGTGATAGCTCCGGACTAGTTTTCTAAAGCCCCTCTGCATTTCAATTTTTGAAATAGCTATGGACGTGGCAGTCAGCATATAAAAACACACGGTTTCCAGGAACAGAAGTTAAGAGCACATAGAAAGATGGTATGCAACAAAATTTATAGGCATGGACTCCCACCATTGAAAAATAGCAACGAAATGATGGCACAGAAACTTACCCGTCAATGAGGGATGACAATAGCTCAGCCCCAAAAAACTGCAAACCGCAACAACATGTCCAACAACTTACAAAGTTGAAGAACAAATAACTAGTGAACAACCACGAATAGGTCCAACTGAAACTGTAGGACCTTGACTTTGCAAAGTTGAATCAAACAAGAACAAGAATCATGGAACGAACCAGCGAACAAGCATCAACCACTGAACCAATGATGCCGATGGATAAATATTGAACACAATTTCACTGCAAACATCACCATAAAAGAAATGGAATGAAACTGTATTGCAACGCATTTGTACAATAAGCATTTAAGACTGTGAGACCTGTTAGGTAAACACTTAAGACTGTCAGAACCGTCGAAGGGCGTAGCCTTGTGCAAACATTTAAGAGAAAATTTAGTGTGGCAGGCCTATTCTCTCGAAGAATGCAAGAATAAAACAAAGATCACACATAGTCATATGCTAGAGAAATGTATTCTACCTAGCAGAAATTGCTAAGCCAAACATTCGAACTAATGCTATAATTAATCTACCTTCGACCAATGCATAAGAAAATATATGATTCAAAAAGACCATATACATTCAAATACTTTGGATATGCCAACAAATATAACATTCGGAATAGTGAAGCCGAAAATAAGACCTCCAATCCGTTGTCCATTCAGATCATGACATATATGGTACTTTTTATTATATAAAAATCAATGTTTTCAGTTCCTTGGTTCCATCAATAGATAATATGGAAATATTTGTGGTCAAAGGACAATCTAATACGAGGTCAACGAATTATCGATCTCTATAGTCCCTCTATGCCTACAACATGGACTAATAAGATGAGCAGTTTACTTTTATATCACATATTATATTATGTTCAAGCATGGGAATCAATGTCCTTCAAAGTCCCATGTACATTTTGTATGTATTGTAAATCTTATAAGAAAAGAAGGAATATATAGTATGAGATTTTGATTTCATAATTTTAAAATAATGTTTTTAATTTTTTCTTTTTAAATAAATTATAATTTTTAAGTACATGTGCTTTTTTATTTAAGGAAAAATAAATTATATGGGATTTTGATATACAACTTCAGAGGGCCTAATGGTTGAGAACAAGTGTTTCCTCTTAAGACGTCACAAATTCAAATCCATAGGGGTAGACTTTACTAGTCAAATTGTTGGGCAGAGGGGGTCCTTATCCCACAAACAAGGGGGTCTCATACACCAAGTTGGTGTTGTTAACCATATTTTAATAAGTTGTACATATAACTTGAATAACTTCTCCCAATCAATAAATTGTTTTTTTCCACATGTGTTTGTTTTGACTAACTCATAATGATAAAGAATGATTCACTTATAATTGCTTCATTTTCATATGCAATTTTCTTTATATGCCAAAACATGAATTGAGATACCCTCTTTTTTAAATTGATCATGACTATCCTCTCTTATCTCACAATTAACAACTCTTTTAAAATTTATTTTTTGAACTTCCTCATCCCTATCTTCTCCTCTCTCAGACTTCATATGCTAGTATTCAAATATGTCACTACTACATTGGGGAGAAATTACGATGAAATATTACGACGATTTAAAATTTCGTCGTAATTTTTTTGCTTTGAATAGATCTGTATATTGTACTTATAATGTTATTAGAAGATTGTACAAAGAGATTATTAGAAGATTCATTTACGTTTGGATGTTTATGTGTAGGTCAATGTGTTTTTTTAGAACCAAGTGTCATTTAGATTCCCAAATAGCCAGTGTTGTACGTTGGATATGAAATGCATTGGTTTCATTCTTTGTTCCTTATTTTTTCTAGCTGATTTTTGGTTTCATGCTTTGTCCCTTATTTTTTCTAAACATGTTGTATAATTTTCATTACAAATATCTAAATATATACCAAATTATTTGAATAGATCTGTATATTTTACTTATAATTTTTCAATGGATTTGTTGTAATAGGTAATTACAATGTCAACTCCAGATGAGAAAATAGAGATTGTTATGTTAAAGCGACAAATGGTGATTCATGGTGATGGGAAATGTTATTTCCCTTGTTGTGAATGCAAGGGTTTTAATGGAAGAAGACTATCTTTAAAAATAGTTGAAAAACATTGTAGGAAGAATGGGCACATTGAAGGGGGAAATGAATACCATCCCATGGTAAGTAATTAGTTATTATAGATCTTTAAGTATATTATACATTAATTGTTTTTTTTTAATTTATCTTTCAAAATAATATTTGTGATATACTCTAACTATATTTTATTGTTTATATTGTTTTTATTAAAGAAAAAACATCCTAAGAATGTGATGTCGCCTAGCAGGATGTGTTTTCATAGGGATAATACTGAAGAACAAGATGAACTTAATCATGTGGATAATGATGATCACGTTATTCCTATGGAAAATGATGATATTAATAATACAGATGATGATGATGGGACAAATATATTTATCCAAGACATTTATAATGCTTCAATGGATGATGATGTCAACTTGGAGGAGGACAACTTGTAGGATGATAATGATGACAGTGATGAGGACAATGATGATGAATATATTTTGGATAAACCTATCCTTCAAAATGCCACTAAATCCCTATATGAAGGCACAAAAAAAAGTGTTATCTCTGCTTTAATGTTGTTGATCAACTTGAAGGTATCAAATGGTTTTTTAAACACATGTATGACACAGATCCTAAGGTAAGAAACATAATTTTACATTTTTATGCAATTTTCAACTTTTATTTTATTTTATTTTCAGTGTCAATTGATGTCTAAATACAGGACGCAATATTTATAATGATTAATATAATTTTCATTATTGTTTTTTTTTTGTTGTATATTGTTGTTGTAGGTTGATAGGTGAATATTTCTTACCATCACCAAATAAGTTACCTTGCACATACCGAGAATTATTTTCCATTTTGAAAGAAATTGGAATGGAATATCAGGCTATTGATGCATGCCCCAATGATCACATCATATATTATGGACAATATGCATCTGAATTGAATTACCCGCAATGTCAAATTAGTAGATATCGAACTGATCAATTAACAAAAAAGCTTCTTCACAAGGTTCTTCATTATATTCCCATAATTCCATGCCTGCAGCGACTATTTAGATGTCGGAACATAACACAGTTTATGGATTACCATGCACAGAATAGAAGTGAATATGATGTTCTTCGAATTCCTACAGATGGTTATTTATATAAAAATATCAAAGAAAGATGGCCAATTTTTAAAGAAGAACCTCGTAATGTCAGGATTTCATTGGCAACTGATGGTGTAAATCCATTTGGTGAGCTTAGGTCTATCTACTCGATGTGGCCTGTTTTTGTTATAAGCAATAACCTTCCTCCTTGGATGTCAATAAAGAGAGAGCACACAATGTTGGCAATGATTGTTCCAGGTATATTTTTATAATGATATTGTTTTTTTAATGTTTAACATCACATTTGTCTTGTTCATTGCACAATTTCATATATGTATACAAGTTGTAGTAATTATGTGTATTTTTTATCCATTTAGGTAAGTACCAAGTGAAATATATGAATGTATATATCGAGCCTCTTGTTGATGAGTTGTTAAAGTTATGGGATGGCATCACTATGTATGACATCTCTAGACCAATAGGTCAAAGAGGATTTAAATTCCATGGGATTCTTACATGGACAATTCATGATGCACCGGGACTAACACATTTTTGTGGTATGTAACACACTATTGCACTTAAACAAGTTAGATTTTGATGATATTATAATGTTTATTTTTTAAATAATTGCTTGTTATATAACTAATGCTACCATTGATGTGTATCTTATAGGTCTTCAAACAAAGGGTAAATTTGCAATTCTAGTTTGTGGTCCTAGTATGAGATCTCGTCGTTCAAGAAGTTTAGGAAAGGAGGTGTTTGATGAATATAGGCACTTTCTCCCTAAGAACCATAAGTGTCGAAATACCGATAAACATATTTCCAATGGGAAAGAGGAGAGTGGGATAAAACCATGAAGAATGACACCACACCTATGGAAGTTGGAATATAACAGATCAAATCGTTAATGTAAGTCAATCGTCAATGTAAGTCAGTCTTCATCATCGTATGAAATATATTACATATTTTAATTATGTTGAATTCTCGTGTCTATTGTGTATAATCTAACAATTGTTGTGTTAATTTAATTTATGTAACATATAGTTTGTCATCAAGGCATCGATATGCTTCCACGAGGAATGAAAAGTTTCCCCAAGCAATTCAGTAGGTTGCCCTAGTATGAGAAACTAGAAATAACTCATTTGTTCAAAACAATGCATATCGGGAAGAACATAACAAAAATGTTGTGAAGAATCTTAGATGGAAGGCGTGAAAAAGAAAAATTTTCTAAAATTTGTAGTGACATTCAAGAAGCCAATCATGCAATGCTAAATATTATTGATTTAAATAGGACTAATGGAGTCGATCGAAATAACCTCCCATCGTTATTTAAAGAAGTCGAAAGCAATGTTGTAAAAGATCTCATTCAAAAAATTAGATTTCCAACAGGATTTTCTTCAAACATCAAGAATATATTAACAAAGAAAGGTGAATTTGGTGGGTTAAAAAATCATGACTGGCATACCATCATCAAGGTAATTTCTTTCATATATTTGTTATTTATTGGTAAGAATCGATGTAATATTTTTAAATTTTGTAAATATATTGTTAATATGAAATCGGAAATTTATTAATGTGCCATTGTTTTGTTACAGTATGTGCTACCTCTATCTTTTCTCGACAGCTTTGACAACAATGTAAAACAAGTTATGTATGATCTTGGAAAATAGATGAGGTAAATAATGACAGATGAATTACATATTATTATTTATATGTAATAAAAATGTTGTAGAAGTTGTTGATGACATGTGTTTTACTTGTAATATTCATGTATACAATATTGTCTTTCTTGAAACCTATTTTGTTCTCATAACATTTGTAGGTGGTTTTCATCTAAAGAAATCCATAAGGAAGATATAAAATATTGGAAGAGAGAAATTCCTCGTTTAATGTGTGCAATGCAAAAGTATATACCTCCAGCATTTTTTAATGCGCAAGAACACTACCTCATACACCAAGTTGAGGAGATTGAATTGTGTGGACCTGTACACACAGGGTCAATGTGGATGTGGTGCAGCACCACCCTACCTCGACAGGTTCTGCGTGACCTCTCGGTCTAAGGATCGTTCAATTTCCCCTTGAGCTGAAATGGCTCCTTAGATTCCCTGTTGGAATCTCACATATTCAATCCACAAGTCCTTCCATTTCCCCCACAGTCTCTATATATGACCGTGAATTTTTCCCACTCAGAGATGTAATTTTAGGTTTTGGAACTGTCTGCATCCCTATGTCAAGAGTCTTTGACTCTCCGACCTCCCGATCTCTGAAATGTTGATTTTTCGAAATGGATTCACTCGTGGTTAGCCCCCTGGGCTATACCTTTTGTTCATGTGACCACCATTCATACGACCGCAGTCCTATTTCAGGGTTTCTTGACGCAAAGCACCCAGCCTCTTGTCTTCTGGACTCCCGAAAAACCAATATGTCTATGTCTTGGCTTCTTCCTTCTTTCGCTATTTTGGAGTTTCAATCCCCAAAACCCCGGGTTCCTTGTCCTTCGCACCTCCGATATCTGGAGTGTCGAAATCCTCGATCTCTGCCATGTGTCCTCCACAGTTGGTCAGTCTTGATCACTTCAGGATTTTCCTCCCTATGAGCCCAAGTCTCTCGCCCTCATGATTTCTAAAATCCTGATATCTGGTATGCTGAAATTTTGACTACCTCCAATCACTTTCGGACTTTTGCATTTTGGGCTTTCCCGATGCAAGGTCTCCTCTGCCCCTGCTCTCTAGACTTTCTAGTATCTGAAATACCAATGTCCTTCGACTACTTCCACATGTCCTCCCTGTTCTGTCAGAGTTTTGGGGTTTCGTGTTTCAGAATGTCACGACCCCTGTGACACTTCTCCTCTGTTCTCTCGAATCCCTGGTATCTAAGACCCTGGTGGACTCCCCGATCTTTGCCATGTGTCCTCCCATGAATGGACGGTCCAGATCATTTCGGGACTTCACCACTCGCGAAGTCAAAAGACTCCCTTCTATGCTTTCTGATGTCTGAATCCCCGATATGGAGATCTCGTGACATGTGCCCTCCTTCCAAATGGACGGCTCAAATTTCTCTCGCTATTTCGGGACTTTCACTGTGAAGTGCCCTCATCTCTCGTCATCAGGACCTCTGAAATCCTGAACTCCCAAAATTTGAAATCCCGATATTCCTGCCCTATCGAGACTTCCCCAGATTTCTCTGCTCTACTCATATGTGGGCTTAACTCACATGTGCCTTCTTCTAGATCCGACGACTATCGACGATCTGTATGAGATCTGATAGCTCACGATCTCTCCTTCTTTGTGTTCTCTCCCACTGATCCCTGGATGCGAAAACTTCAACGGTCCAGATCTTCCCTTCGGCCTAATCCGATGGTGGTTGTGCTCTCCTGAGATTTCAAGACTCTAAACTCTCCAAAAAGTTATCCCGTTCGGCCTCTGCAACCCCTTGTGGCCTCTGTGCATAAAATCACTCTCCCTCCTAAGCTTGGCCTTCTTTGAAACCTTAAAAGGTTTCCACGACTCCTGTACACCTTGTAGAATCTTGGCATGCTAACTCGATGCTATCTCTTCTGAGCTTCTCCGCTACTCAAATATCTAAGGGGACTTCACCCTTTTCCTTCCTTCTCCTTTAGATGGAGAATTTGATGCCCTCCTGCCACTCCTTTGGTCCAGCAAACTTCTTGCTAAGACTACAAGGTGTTCAACAACCCTGTGAAGATCCTTCCTTGGGCTCTTCTTTAGTTCCAGAACTCAAAGAGTTCTTTCCTCCTGTGCTCTGGCACCTACTCAATGCCCTCCTGGCAGAGTGTCTAGAATCTTCAGTGATTTTGTCTTCTACTATGAACTCACAATGGAGTTCCTGCTCAGGACTCTTTACCTGTGCTCAATTCCCTCCTCGCAGAGCTCTATAGAACCCTCAATATTTCTATCTTCCTCTTGGACTCAACATAGTTCCTCTGTGCACTCTATGCACCTACTCAATGCCCTCTTGGTAGATCTCTATAGAACTCCTCAGAGATTATGTTCTCTACTATGTCCTCCTCTACACAGTCTCACCTCCAAGATATTCAACAACCTTGAGGTCTTCCCCTGAATCTACGATTTCAGTTGGTGTTCCCTCCTAGCACGTCTTTTTCCAAATTCCACAGAATTGGAAGTTCTCTCTAAGCACTGACTATCAGAACATGCAGTGTTCTGTCATGCCCTCTTGGCATGAAGACACAAAGAACTCCAACCTGAAAATCAAAGGACCCACAGATAGCAGAACCTATCTGTCCCTGCAAATGCACACCAACACACATTCACAACATATAAAGAACACAAAAAGACATTCCCGCAACACAGACAATATGCAGGAAAAAATGCTCTGGTTTATATTAATATCAAATGTCTCATTTACAAGGTGTTCCTGAGCTCAGACTTTGACAGAGTCTTGTCTCCTTCTCTATATACCAATTTCTATGCACTCTCTCCTCTTATTTTTCTTTTCAATGAGATTCCCCTATATCTTTTACATGAGGGGGCTCTTCGAGATCTTCCCTCCAAATCTACCTACCCTATTCAATTGCATTAAACTTACATTGAATGGGCTGTCTAGTCCAGGTCAGATCTAGATATCATCTTTAAAACCATTAAGGCTATCTACATCTATGCCTGCGCAAAGGTGCGGCTTCATGGCTCAACAACCTTACATGCATTTAATTACATTTACATTCAAATTTTAAAATGTGAGAGGGTTGGCGCCTCTTCTCCTCATTTAATGCATGCGCTGATGTGGGTTGGCTAGCTAGTGCATGGATGGCATGGAGATATTCTCTTGCATCATACTCCTCAGCTGTAAAATTCATGAGCTTCCCATCTCAACTTTTGAAATCCTCCTGGATCCTAAACAATTCTTGGGAGCTATTCATCTTCTCCACTTCCCTACTACTGCTGCAGCTTCCAGTGCTTTGTTGTTGCTGTTGCTACTTCTACTTTCCTTATCCTCAGCCTTTCCTTTCTGGAAGTCTCTGTTGATCTCAACATCAGCTTCCTAATGTCTTCTATCATCTTGTCCTGTGCTGAAATGGCTAGTTTTGTCCATGCAATCTCCTCAGCTGCATTTTCTTTTTGTAGATGGGCAGATCATCACGATCTCCCATGTCATCTTCTTCATCCTCTATGGCCTCAACTTGCCACCCTGTTGCAGATTTCATCTCTGCAGTCTCCTTACTGAACTATTGTTCAACCATCATCTCTGACAGTTCTTCTACCATTCCTCTTACTGGTATGTGTCCACCTTCTTCCAGCTGCTCCTCAGCCTGGAATTTCCATTCATCTGCTTCCAACTTAACTTGTTGGATGTGCATGCCCTGCACTATCACCTTTCTCTCTAGGGATTCAATCTGTTCACAAAGATCAACAAAGATTATGTTGTCTGCCTCTTCTTCTTTTGCTTCTGCAAGCTTTAATGCTGAAATCTTTTCAGCTTCCTAGCTGAAAATATTGAGCCTTTCCTCAGAATGCTCATCTCCTTCTTCTGCTTGGGAAGCCTCTAACATCTACTCCAATGCTTATTCTTCCTTGACACTCAATGATGGTTTTCAGTCTGCTATTGTTGCTTCACTGGCATCACAAACTTTTGCCTCCCTTGGGTGATGTGGCAGGAATATTCGAATTCCTCCAATTATCATAGGATTCCTCCGATCCTCCTCCTGGATGGTGCAAGTTTTTAACTTGTCATCATCTTCATTCACATGATCTGCAAAACCACATGAATCTCGACTTACCAGCATCCCTTGCTGATATGAACTCACCTCCGAGTTCATGAGACTTTCACATAGCCTCATTTCAGTTCCCATGCCCACTTGGCAAATTGGGATTTTCCTGCTGCCCTCCTGGAAGTCCATGACATCCTATAGTAACCTCGTTTCATTTCCCTCTTGGCAATGTGAAATTCCACGGCTATCCTCATGAAATTCTATGAGATCCCGCAGTAATATCATCTCATTTCCCTCTTGGCAATTGGGAACTTATGTTCTACCCTCTTTACAATCTTTGATATCTTCAGCTGATCTCATGTCATCCTCACTACTGAGGTTTCTCCCATCTTCTGGTTCACACACTTGAACCATCTCCTCTGGTCTGTCGAGGATTTCAGCATGCCTCAACCATACCTTTAACAACCTCTATTGTCTTCTAGCTAACAGTTCCTTGACTGACCATTTAGCTTTCTTCTTCATGGGCCATTCATATACCCATATTGATCTTGCATCATGCTGCATCCAAAATGCTAGCTCATCCATCCTCGCTCTGATCTCAGCGAGCTCTCTATCCCTTGCAGCGTTCTCTTGCTACTGTCGATTCTTCTTTCCACCGTGCTTATGGTC
This sequence comes from Picea engelmannii, assembly GCA_009831015.1. Taxonomy (NCBI): domain Eukaryota; kingdom Viridiplantae; phylum Streptophyta; class Pinopsida; order Pinales; family Pinaceae; genus Picea; species Picea engelmannii. The sequence continues at coordinate 128,335 of ML816553.1, forward strand.
TTTTGTAGACATCTCCCTGCCTTCTATCTGCCCTTCTGACGGATCTGCTATCACCCAACAATCCTGAGTGCTTCCAGCCTTCCTTTACAGTCCTCCTGACTGGTTCCTTTGACTACTGCCTACATGGAACAATCACCACAGAGCATCTCCAACACTCTATCTTCTTTTCCTCACCTCCTCTGCTTGAAATGTACAAACAGAGTCAATCTCTGATACCACAAATGGCGCAGCACCCCCCTGCCTCGGTAGGTTCTACGCGACCTCTCGGTCTAAGGATCGTTCAATTTCCCCTTAAGCCAAAACAACTCCACAGGTCCTTCCATATTCGAAGGTCCTTCGATCCACAGGTCCTTCCATTTCCTCCATAGTATCTATACACGACCGTGAGTTTTTCCCACTCAGAGATGTAATTTCGGGTTTTGGAACTGTCTGCATCCCAATGTCAAGAGTCTTTGACTCTCCGACCTCCCAATCTCCGAAATGTCGATTTTTTGAAATGGCTTCACTCATGGTTAGCACCCTGGACTATACCTTTTTCTCATGTGACCACCATTCATATGACCACAGTCCTATTTCGGGGTTTCTTGATGCAAAGCACCTAGCCTCCTGTCTTCTGGACTCCCAAAAAGTCGATTCCCGAAAAGCCAATATGTTTATGTCCTGGCTTCTTCCTTCTTTCACTATTTTGGAGTTTCAATCCCCGAAACCTCGGGTTCCTTGTCCTTCGCACCTCTGATATCCGGAGTGCCGAAATCCCCAATCTCCGCCATGTGTCCTCCATAATTGGTCGGTCCTGATCGCTTCAGGATTTTCCTCCCTATGAGCCCGAATCTCTCGCCCTTAGGATTTCCAAAATCCCGATATCCGGTATGCCAAAATTTCGACTACCTTCAATCACTTTCGGACTTTTGCATTTCGGGCTTTCCTAATACAAGGTCTCCTCCGCCCTTACTCTCTAGACTTACCCATATCTGAAATATCGATGTCCTCCGACTACTTCCACGTGTCCTCCCTGTTCCGTCAGAGTTTCGGGGTTTCACGTTTCAGAACTTCGCGACCCTTATGACACTTCTCCTCTGTTCTCTTGAATCCCCGGTATCCGAAATCCCAGTGGACTCCCCAATCTTCGCCATGTGTCCTCCCATGAATGGACGGTCCATATCGTTTTGAGACTTTGCCACTCGCGAAGTTGAAAGACTCCGTCCTATGCTTTTTGATGTTTGAATCCCCAAAATGGAGATCTCGCGACACGTGTCCTCCTTCCATATGGACGGCTCAGATTTATCTCGATGTTTCGAGACTTTCACTATGAAGTGCCCCGATCTCTCATCATTAGGACCTCTGAAATCCTGAACTCCCGAAATCTGAGATCCTGATATTCCTACCCTATCAGGACTTCCCCAGATTTCTCTGCTCTGCTCATATGTGGGCTTAACTCACAATCACCTTCTTCCAGATCTAATGGCTATCGGTGATCTGTGTGAGATCTGACAGATCATGATCTCTCCTACTTTGTGTGCTCTCCCACTGCTCCCTGGACATGTAAACTTCAACAGTCTAGATCTTCCCTTCAGCCTGATCCGACGACAGCTATGCTCTCCTGAGCTTTCGGTACTCTAAACTCTTCAAAGATTTCTCCCTTCCGGCCTCTGCAACCTCTTGTGGCCTCTGTGCATAAAATCACTCTCCCTCTTGAGCTTGGCCTTCTCTGAAACCTTAAAAGGTTTTCACGACTCCTGCACACCTTGCAGAATCTTTGTACGCTAACTCGGTGCTATCTCTTCTAAGCTTCTCCACTACTCAGATCTCTAAGGGGACTTCACCCTTTTCCTTCCTTCTCCTTTAGATGGAGAATCTGATGCCCTCCTAGCACTCCTTTGGTCCAACAAACTTCTTGCTGAGACTACAGGGTGTTCAACAACCCTGTGAAGATCCTTCCTTGGGCTCTTCTTCAGTTCCAAAACTCAAAGAGTTCTTTCCTCCTGTGCTATGGCACCTACTCAATGCCCTCCTGGCAAAGCGTCCAGAATCTTTAGTGATTCTGTCTTCTACTATGAACTCATAGCATAGTTCCTCCTCACCACTTTGTGCCTGTGCTCAATGCCCTTCTAGCAGAGCTCTATAGAACCCTCAATAGTTCTATCTTCCTCTTGGACTCAACAGAGTTCCTCTATGCACTCTATGCACATGCTCAATGCCCTCTTGGCAGAGCTCTACAAAACTCCTCAGAGATTTTGTCCTCTACTATGTCCTCCTCTACACAGTATCACCTCCAAGATATCCAGCAACCTTGAGGTCTTCCCCTGAATCTATGATTTCAGTTGGTGTGCCCTCTTACCACGTCTTTGTCCAAATTCCACAGAATTGGAAGTTCTCTCTAAGAACTGATTATCAGAACTCGCAGTGTTCTGTTATGCCCTCTTGGCATGAAGCCTCAAAGAACTACAACCTGAAAATCAAAGGACCCACAAATAGCAGAACCTATATGTCCCTACAAATGCACACCAACACACATTCATGGGATATAAAGAACACAACAAGACCATCCCACAACACAGACAATATGCAGGAAAAACTGCTCTGGTTTATATTAATATCAAATGTCACGTTTACAAGGTGTTCCTGAGCTCAGAGTTTGGCAGAGTCTTGGCTCCTTCTCTATCTACCAATTTCTATGCACTCTCTCCTCCTCTTTTTATTTTCAATGAGATGCCCCTAGATATTTTACATGAGAGGGCTCTTCGATCTCTTCCCTCCAAAGCTACCTACTCTATTCAATTACATTAAACTTACATTGAATGGGCTATTTAGTCCAGGTCGTATCTATATCTCAGCCTTACAACCATTAAGGCTATCTACATCTATTTCTGTGCAAAGGCATGACTTCATGGCTCAACGACCTTACATGCATTTAATTACATTTACATTCAAATTTTAAAATGTGAGAGGGCTGGCAACTCTTCTCCTCATTGAATGCATGCGCTGATGTGGGCTAGCTGGCTAGTGCATGGATAGCGTGGAGAGACACTTGAATTCATTAAAGGCTTTAGTTAGACAAAGAGCACGTCATGAGGGGTATATGGTATATCAAACGTTAGTGTATATTAACGATTATATTCTTGATTTAGAGAGGAAAATTAATATGCATTGCATTTGGGGTGTCAATAACATCAAAGTATCTGATGTGGAGGTCTTGGTCGGGAATGGTAAAATGAGGAAAGTGAAAGGTATTATATTATTTGATTTTTATCTATATTTTATTTCTTCAATTTATATTATACCTCCATCAATTATTATTATTCATTATTCTTACTAATTTATATTTTTTTATTGCAGTTGGTCGAGTGTGGGATGCACTACATTTATACATTTCTAAGAATCTTGATTGGATGAAGCTATGGATAGAACAATGTGAACAACATGATGGTAGGTTATCATGGGAAGGGGTGGCTACATTAACTAAAAGAGATCGTTGTAATGAGGATTACAATCTTACACAGAGGGAGATTGATTTAGCATATGGTTTAAAAGATAAACAGGTAAGCATATAAAATTTTACCTGCACTTTCTGTTATTATACAAAATGTTAATGTATTATTTTTTAATATTTATTAAGTTTAAATACGTTTATTAATTATTAAGTTATTTTGTACTTGTCGGGAATATTGCAGTTGAAGCACCACAAAGCTATGTGGTATAATGGTTGAAAATTTCACGTCAAAAGGGTGGATGACACGAAGAAAACCACAAATTCTGTAACATCCCGCTCTAGCGCACTGAGCAAACTTATTCTTTGAGGACACTTGCTCGCAAGTGATACGGATTATTATGCTATTGAAACTTTTGATTTTGATTATGAGGCAATATGGGTTGATGACATGTTGTTTTACTACATTGACATCAACAAGTTCTATTGACTTGGTTTACTAAGTGTGCAGGATTTTGGACCTCAAGGATGCAGAGGCATCCATGGAACCCCTTGGACTCTGGATCGAGTTAGGGAGTGTACCATTGGAGTTTGATTGTTTTACTATGATATTAGTGCATCTGATTAGATGGTATGATATGGATATGTTCTGACATGATTTGTTGATGATGCACGTTGATGATAGCTTGCCGACCAGACTCAGATATGGAATAAAGGGGTCACGCATGACTACCAGAGATGTTTAGGGAGATGTGTGGACAACAACCCTGCCATAGCTTACTAGCACTCCTGCCATGGTTCAAAATGTAGGTTAACGATTACCTAGTTTGAGAGGACCCACGATGCAGTGAGGGCAGACTGTGACAGTCGCTCATGATGATTCTAAGGGGCACGCAATAAGGTAGGGGCCTTATTCCTTAGAGGCCCTTAGTCTCCCACAAGTTCACCTGGCGAAGTATTGACTCTAGGGGTTATTGATGTCTACCAAGTCAGTCAAGAGGCGATTGGCACCCTTGGTGCACGTGGTGCGTCCTAAATGGCACGTCGCACAAGAAAAATGGAGAGTGGCGAGTGGCACCCTTGGAGCACATAGTGCGTCCTGAAGGGCACATCGTGCAAGGGAACTGATGAGGCGAGTGACACCCTTGGAGCACCTAGTGCATCCTGAAGGGCACGTCACGTTGTTGATAATAGATGAATGAACCTGGATGGCCTTAGGATGAATAATGTGTTAAGCATTTTAGAAACAAATTCCCTAATTAAATGTCGCCCAATACTAAAATTTAAGGTTTAAGTCTAAACTATGCTAGTGGTAAAATTTTATCTCTCTAAAATAATAATAATAATAATAATAATAAAATATAAAATCCACATGAATAATAATTATGATCTTCGTTAAATCTTGTAACATGAAGGGAGTAAGAAATGAATTGTTTCAAAAAAAAATATGTTGGATTAAAAATTAAAGAGGGAATTAATTGTTTTATTACCTTAATAAATTAAAATATACTAATTAAATAAGAAAAGGGAAAAAAGGTTAATTTTCACACCTCCCTTTTTGAGTTCTAAGTAAAAAGGGAAAAGAGGGAAAATCAAAAAAATTAGGAAACTAGGGAAAAGAGGTAACATAAAAAGGGAAAAAGGGGAACTTAAGGGAAAAAGAAGAAAGTCAACTTAGTAAAGAATCTACCATTTAAGAGCTTTCTAATTTTAAACTGAATTAGCAATTTCATAATAGGGAAAGCCTTTAAAACCTGTAAGGGAATTTGGGGACACCTAGGAGTGATTCTAGGAGTAACTCTAGGTGGGTGAGGGAAATAAGATAATTAATTAATTAAAGAAATTAAATAGTGGAGGAATGAAGGGGATGGGTGACACTTGTACAGAGAAGAATATATAGGAATTTATTTTTTAAACTTTAATTAAATGAGATTTTAGGAAAAAAAGGAAGTTCAAAACTCTATAAAATGAAGGAAGGAGAAGGATGAAGGATCATCTTTTGTTTTCGTAACATTACGCTACAAAATTATCTACTTGACTGATTTACTTGTGGGAGTTGGGATACCTAGCTTGGAGAGGAGTGGTAGCTCGGCCTTGCGAGGCGAGTTGGGAGCTAGTCGAAATCTCTGGATAGTGTGTGTGGCCCCTTTGCGGCTCGGGGGGATAAGGGGGAAGAAGAGTACCCCTAGCATTGGTTGGGAGGTACCAGTGAAGTCTTGACGGTCAGCGAGCGGGAGTTGCACGGAGTGTGCGGGATGTCATTCAGAGCAGGTGATTAGGAAACGGTACGCTCTCTTCATTTTGTATGGTAGAATGTGTTAGGACTTATGCTTGAATCTTCTTATTTAATGGAAAAGTAAATTGATTTTGTTAAGAATTGATGACTGAACCTTCCTTAGCCTAGCTCGATGGTTGTTGTCTCTTATGGCCTTCGTCTTCCCGCATGTCTTGACCACCTGGGTGTGATTGATTGTGTCCTTAATGGTAGTTTGACTTTCGTCCTTAGCTCCTCAGTCCTCGCCTAAGCAGTCGGCCAGGAGCCTGATCTACGGTCATCGCCTTAGCGTTAAAAGACCTATACATCTCAATGCCCTACTTTTCTATGTGAGGATGATGAGCGAAGGAGAATCCCATCATCCGTCTACCTCTATTGTTGTCGTTGGCTGATTGTTTGTCTTGCGCTTGATGTGTATATCTAACCCAACAAGGTTTGATTGATGACGAAGTCTTCCTTCAACTCGGCCTTTTTATATCTTGTTGTTTCCTGGTGATTGTCCCTCCTTCAGTTGCACTTCATTGACTTGGGGGCGAATATGCACAGCCAACCATTTGTATTAAATTTCTGATCAGTTGTTTCGATTGCCTGGTGCTTGACAAAGCTACCTGCCCTTCATCCTAGACTGCCAGGGTGTTTTGGTTAATAAACATTTTACTTCTGGGCGTTTGATGAATAGTTAATCACAGTAAAATTGATTGTTAAATTCATCAAATTGATTTTCGAATGTTAATCTCCCTGTGAATATGACCAACAGACCAGCGTTTAATCCTGGAGTTACCATGTATTATTTTACTTACTACCGCATTTTTACATTTGAAAGACAGTAAATGTTTACCTTGAATATGTGAAATTTACCTTTGAACCACCAACGAATCTTCCTTGATTGCTTGCGTGGTTACTGAATTTTGGGTAGCGATTTTATTGTACCGACGAAGGTGGTTTTACTGTGTAACTAAGGGCATAATAGGTGTTAATGGGTGGACACTTGTGTCGACAACGAACTTGTTAGACTATGAATAGATGTATTGAACTGAAAACTAGCATTCCTTTTACAATGATTTCATTACATAATTATATTAGATAGCAATTTTTTATGTGTTAATAGATAGCTTGCTCTTATTGATAGTGTAAGGTTGAATGTTGATTTCATTAATGGAAGACTGGTAGCATGATTGACCAAAGATCTTATTAATAGGTTAACTACTAGCATATCCACAACAAATGTTAGTCTATTGATGGCCAACGATTACACCATGATTTTTACCACCGAAATTATTACCACGATTGTACTATCATGCGGGTGTTACTCCTCTCTGTTAATGCCTGAAAATAAAAACCACGATTTGCACCCAGGGATGACTGTGTTTTGCTGTTTAAGGATTTTTATTTTGCTTCTTAGGATGACTGCGAGTTGCCTTGTTTAGGAGCTCGTTATCAGGATGTCAGTGAATCCACCCAGCGAAGTTGACAGCGATGGCAGTAATTCATTCAATATCCGTAACTTAAGTAAAACCTCGTAATGTTAAATAGTATATTGATCAGTTAGATGGCATATGGATACTGTGGATGGATTCAATTTTTATGCCATCATTAACAGTTATTGCATTAAACAAGTCCTGGAATTTAAGTGGTACCTTCTGATTTTATTTCGACAAAGGAATTTAATGGATCATTAATTCTTCCATCATTGTAAAATTTTGATGGTAGAGAACTGAGATTGATAATAATTGAATCGTTGTCTGAATTTTGTATAAAAGGCATTTAGATGCTTGGAAATCTCTAAAAGACTAGGTTTTGGATTTGGTTATCCCTGATGTGAGTGGTTGAAACTGTCCTGTTGAGTTCCGCACTTATCCTCACCTTCGTTGAAAATTAAAAAGAATTTACAATGTAAATAGCCAGAAGTTATTAACGTCCTTGGTAAATTACTTCATGCCTTACATTCGAGAGAGTCTCTATCTCAGGTCTAGTAATGTTTTAAAATATAGTACTTTAAGCATAACAATAATGTTAAAGGCATTTCAACACAGTAAATTTTGATGCAAAGTTGTTACCAGATTTAGAAAACAGGATTGATAGGGAGACAGGAATGTAATTTAGGTGGAGCAACCTTCTTTACGTTTAGACACTCTCTATGAGTAGACCGCCTAGTTCACTCAGACCTGACTGTTAAATCTAGTCTTCCTATTAATTAAACAACTAGTTTAGAATGTAATTATAAATTCAATATTCGTATTGACTTGATTTGTATTAATGTTAATTTAGATGGTAATTGTAGATAGGGCTCTATTATGGATTAATTAGATTAGTCAATTAGATTGTGATGATGGACATGGTATATAACTTGATAAAATTGCTTGTACCTAATGTCTATTTGATTGTTAATGAATGGCTAGTTTATAATTTAGACAAGTTAGTTAGATTATGCTTAATGATTATTTATATTTTTAATTAATAATCCAGACAAAGTTCAATTTGCTTATTGATGTCCATTTAATGTTGAAGTAGATGGTACCTTGGCGACAATTTGTAATTTAAAATTGCGCAATGGATTCGTTTTAAGTGTAATTTAGATTGTACCTTAATGTCATTTTGCATTTTAGACATGCTAAGTGGGGCTCGTAATAGATGATCAAAATAGACTGTATTTATTGACTAGCTTGACTCGACGATGGATCAGGATATTGGTAAAGTCGTTTTTATCTTGTGCTCCCATAGAGGGTGGTGTTTTTCATTGTAATTAACATATGTACTTGTTGTAAAATTTTAATATGCTTGGTTTGCTTGTGTCGGGGGGGGGTCATGTAGACACCTCCATGTTCCTCAGAATAGTCGCCAGCCCTGAGACCTTAAATGGTCAAAATCGATGGGAACCTTGGCTTGAGTGTTGCTTATGTGTCCTGGAGGTCCTAACCATTGCAGGGTAGGATGAGAGGGTAGTCATTCTTATTCTTCGTCAGTCGAATGTCGTACGTTGCTTCCAGGGGCTTGATGTGCTTTTATGATTGGTCGTTATGTTGTTGTTGTGTGAGTTGCATGCGTTGGTTCGTCGTCATGTTGCGATGTTGGGTATAATATCATTATTATGTTCCTACACACACAAAAAAAAAAAAAAAATTTAAGGATGCTTTTACCAGTTGTACGGCATAGGAGTTGTACCGGATGGGGCTGTTACATGTGGTATTAGAGCGGGTTCAACCTGTGACTTGGGATCGATACGGATTTTATTGATATGATTGATTATACTGTTGTTGATAGAGTTGACTTGTGTGTGTGCAGGTAATCATGGTTAGAGGACGCCGCGGAGGCAGAGAATGGGGTGCTAGGGGAGGAGGTGCGACGCCTCCTGTAGCATCCATGCCTAAGGGGTCTAATCCCTAGGGAGATGAGCAGGTTCTCGAGAAGGAGCAGATAGCAGTTGGTGATGTAGTCAGAATGATGAGATCTTTTTAGCGCATGTCTGAGGCATTAATCAGCCATTTGGACAGAGATGAGGCCAGGGCATTGGCACCCGCTGAGGTTCCACCACGCGCTCTGGTCGGTACTGGTAGCATTCACCGCCAACTCGAGAAGGTCAAATTTCCTGAGTTATTTGGTGCCCTGGACGACGTAGCCGTCGAGGCATGGTTGGAGAACATGGCGATGTGCTTCACACTTCGCGATTATACCTCCAACATGAAGGTCTGCATGGCGGTCTTTCAACTGAAGCGGAGCACTCTTCTATGGTGGAAGATGCTCCTACCATAGCTGAACATGGTCATCGAAGACATGTCATGGGAACTGTTAGACGAACGGTTTTGAGAGAGGTACCTTTCAGAGTAATTCATTGAGCATCAGCTTAATGAGCTCAACGCCTTACACCAGGGAGGTCGTACGGTGCCTGAATACGAGGCTTGTTTTATGGAGCTGCTCCGGTATGCTCTGCACCTTAACACTGAGAAACTCAAGTTCAACAGGTTCATGTTCGGCTATGATAACAACCTACATGCAAAGGTTAGGATTTTGATGCCTCAAACCTTGCATGATGTCGTCTAGAAGGCACTCATAGCAGACGAGGAGCTTATCAGCGGGGGTCAGACCAAGACTCTAGCGACACCAGTAGGGCAGGTTTCATCTGGAGCATAACAACATTAGACACCAGCCAGACATATGTCGGGATATCATGGCTTCCAGAGGGGATCCACTTTCACTACACCTCAGTGACTGATGCCTCAACAGCGGACACCTTATTGGGGACCACAGCATCAACAACATTGTCGCCCATAGCAACAGTAGTTTAGGCCTGTTCAGCAGAACATACTAGGGTTCCATGCCGGTGGGCCGTCATCTTCTACTTCGGGTACCAGGACTACTGGGCCAAAGAAGGGGTGTTGGATGTGTGGGGACCCACACTACCAGTGTGATTTCCCGTTGGAGAGGACTAGAGCATCCGGATCAGCCAGACCCACTACCATAGGAGATATGCGCAAGGCCCATTGGATTCATGCAGTGGTGAATAATTTCTAGGCAGAGCATCAGTCGATTGTGCTCGAGACGATAGGTACCATCACTGACCAGACTCTTAGTATTTTGATAGATCCTGGTGCTACCGAGAGTTTCATTTCTGGTGCAATGCTAAAAAGGATTAAGGTAAAGGCAGTTGCACAGGATGAATTTAGCTTCGTGGAGATGGCTTCGCGAGCCAAACAAAAGGTTGGAGGAAAGGTTATGGGATGTATCCTTAACCTGGGAGAGTTTTTCACCAGGGCCAACCTATACATCACGATCCTAGGATCTTATGACGTCATGATTGGTATGGACTGGTTGGAATCGCATGAGGCAATACTCAACTGTACGACAAAATGGTTGAGCTTGGTCGATGACGAGGAATAGAGATGGGTGATTGTAGGCCAAAACCAGGGAGTTTCCCTAAGGTTCATCTCTTCCTTGCAACTTCGGAAGAGCATGCGCAAGGGGTGCAAGATTTATGGGATCCTTGCGTTGAATGAGAAGGGAGTAGCGGAAGGTTTAGAACACCTTCCAGTGGTGAGGGAGTTTGCAGACGTCTTTCCGGAGGAATTACTTGGGATGTCACCGGAGAGGGAATTGGATTTTACCATAGACTTGAAATCGGGGACTGAACTGATAGCAAGAATGCCTTATCGGATGTCGACTCTGGAGTTATAAGAGTTGAAAATGCAACTGAAGGAGTTGATGGACCTGGGACTGATACGTCCTAGTGTGTCACCGTGGGGTGCCCCTGTTATTTTCATATGAAAGAAGGATAGGTCGTGGAGGCTCTGCATTGACTACCGTCAATTGAACAAGGCCATGATCAAGAATCAGTATCCATTGTTGAGAATTGATGATTTGTTTGATCAAATGAAGGGTGAGACAATGTTCTCCAAGATCGATTTGCGATCAGGGTATCACTAGTTATGGATCAAGGAGGATGACGTCCTTAGGACTGCCTTTAAGATGAGGTTTGGACATTACGAGTTTACTATTTTACCATTTGGACTAAGAAACGCCCCAGGGGTATTTATGAGTTTGATGAATGGGGTGTTCCGTGAGTACTTGGACAAGTTCGTCCAAGTATTCATTGACAATATTTTGTTCTACTCTCGGACGACAGAGGAGCATGACGAGCACTTATGCTTGGTACTATAGTGTCTGCGAGACCACAAATTGTATGGGAAGTTGTCCAACTGCTCATTTTATCAATCGAAGATTCACTACTTAGGGCATGTCATCTCCAGCGAAGGCATCGTCGTGGATCCAGCAAAGGTCGAGGCCATTATGGAATGGCCTGCACCGACGAATATCCTTGAAGTGCATAGCTTCATGGGTTTAGCAGGATACTATTGACAATTCGTAGAGGGGTTTTTGAAGATAGCAAATTCAATCACGGAATTGCAGAAGAAAAACAAGAAGTTTGTTTGGACCAAGAAATGAGCGGAAGAATTTTGGAGGCTCAAGGCTTTGTTGACAATAGCACCGATACTAAAGGTCCCTGACATGGACATGGACTTCTTGGTATGCATTGACGCATCCAAGGAAGTCTTAGGTGGAGTCTTGATGCAAGATGAACAAGTGATCGCTTACATTTCGAGGAAACTGAGAAGGCATTACGAGAACTACACGACGCACTATTTGGAGTTGTTAGCCATCATATATGCCTGTAGGTTTTGAGACACTACCTTGTTGGATGAAAATTTGAACTAAGGACTGACCATTGTGGACTACAAACCATCTTTACGCAAAGAGACTTGAACGCGCAACAATGAAGTTGGTCGGAATTGCTTAGTGAGTATGACTTCGAGATTACTTACATAAAAGGAATAGTGAACCGAGTGGTGGATGCCTTGAGTCAAAGACCACGTATATTTTCGGTGTTGCCTCTTCAGATGAATCTACGTGAAAAGATTCTAACTTTACAACGTGACGATGACTAGTACAAAGAGGTCGAAGGTTTTATTAGACAAAACACAATGATGGTACCACGATTTGAAGGATTTTCATTTGATAGTGATGGTTTATTGAGGTTTAAAGGTTGAATCTACGTACCGTCGAACGACGAGTTGAGGATGTTGATCCTAAGCGAGGCTCGTAGAGCAATTTACATGGCTCACCGGGAGTCACGAAGATGAGGGAAGACCTTAAACCCTTATTCTTCTAGAAGGGAATGAAGGACGACATAGTCAACTATGTGGCCAGATGTCTAGAATGTCAACAGGTAAAGGATAAACGTAGAGACCTAGAAGGATTACTACAACCATACTCTATTCCAGAATCAAAATGGGAGGTTATTTCGATGGATTTTATTGTTGGTTTTCCACTGATGACAAGCAGACATGACTCGATTTTTGTAGTAGTAGACACTCTAACGAAGAGTACTCACTTTATTCCTGTGTGTACGACATATCAGGCACCTGGCATAGCTAGAGTTTTCATCAGTGAGATTGTGAAAGACAACTGAAAGGTTCTTCATATGCTACAACTGATCTCGGAGCAATTGGAAACTACAATTCATCTGATCATCAGAACACAATTGAAGGTTCTTCACATGCTACAACTGAGACTTGAGTATTTGGAAACTACAAGTCATCTGATCCTCAAAAGGCAACTGAAGACTTCTTCACATACAACCAGCCCTTAATAATTTCTCCACCAAACTTGTAGCATACTTGGTTTGTGACACAACACACAACCATTGGTTTGTGAAAATTTTATACCTACACAATAACGGAGTCCTAAATCAGTCTTGTCAAAAGTTGAACAAAAATCAGATTTTACCTTTTGAATTGTTGAACTTACTACCTATGATGATTATGTCATCCACATAAACAAATAAAACCACCAAATCATCATTGTCTTTCTAACATAAAGACTGAATTAGAAGGGCTTCTTTTGACTCCAAATCTTGAGCCTATTTCAAACATTTAAAACTTATATCATATTACAAACGACACACTCCATACCTTCTACTTGAAACCCCTAGGGATGATACATAAGGAAGTAAAAGAAAAAAAAAAATTACAATAAGGAAGTAGCTAAGTCTGAATGGGATTTAGAGAGGGGAAGAGTTAAAATTTAAAAAAAAAAATCACAAGCACATAAAGTTGGGAGAAGAGGGAAAAGAGGAAGCGAAATCCGAGGGAAGGATGTAATAAAGGTAAATGTTCGAGAGGGGAATTTAGAGAGAAGAAAATAATCAAGTAAAGGTATGCTTGACATGTTGAATGACAGTGACAAACATGAATAAACCTTGATAGCCATATATATACCTCAGGATATTCTATCCTTAGGTCATATCATTCAAATTTATGAGTACATTTGACTCCATAGCCCTTACATACACCTCTCTTCCTGTAGTTTGTTTTTCCTGAGCATCCGTGCCACTCCCACAAACTACCAATCCCATCTATCATCGAGTATTTTTGGGCTCCACCCAGAGAGTTGGTTGTGCAGATCTCTCATTGGATACCGGTCCTTTGGGCAGCGCCTTAGTTTATTTCAGTGAGGCTGTTAAAACTAAAATATCAATTCCTTCTCCCCCCTTTGCTCTGTGCTCAGTTCAAGAAGCCCCAGTTATTTCTCTTCTCATGGGGCAGGAAGCTGAAGATGAGGAAATTTGTTTTCAGGAAAATTCTTTAATCTGTCGGTTCATTGGGTTTTTTCCTCGACATGTGAATCTCAAAGGTTGGATCTCATCCCATTGGAAGCCTCTCATTAAGGAAGATTTGTTCATTCACCCCTAAAAAGGTTTATTCATTGTTGAGTTTGATCTTGCAGCAGATGGGGACCTGATCCTTGACTCTTGCCCTTGGTTTTGGGGAAACTCAGGTTTGTGCATGATGGTCTGGACTCCTTGCTTCAATCCTATGACTGTTTTTCTTTCTTCTGCTCCAGTTTTGGGGTGAAACTTCTCTTAGAGATATTGGATCAGCATTAGGAAATTTTCATTTTTCAAGTAAAGAAACTAGAATTCATAACATCACCTCAAATGCGAGAATTTGTGTGGAAATAAATTTTAGCAGAGGGTTTCGAGCATAAATTATTTTGGGCTACAAAAAATACTCCTGGACCCAAAAGCTAGACTATGAAAGAATCTCCCTGAGATGCAAGGCTTGTTTCGAAACAGGGCACATAGTAGCTCAATGCACTAGGGGAAATAGGAAGACTGGGAAGCAACAACGTAAATCGACCTAGTGGGATGGCTCCAATGAAGATCATCAACTGATTATTACAAACAACCAGAAATATTCTCTAGGCCCAGATTCTTTGAGTCATGCTTTCAAAGTCATGTCTACTTAGGAGACACCTCTGAATCATTCAAATATTGTCCCTCAATTGAAGATTAAAGACTCAAATTCTCTTGATCCGAGAATAGAAAGCCTTAAGGCTTCAGACACTCCTGATATGAGAATAGAAAGAAAGGTACTCCTCAACTCCCCACCTCCTTCAAGCTAGGTAGATGAGGTTGATAAAGATGAACCAGTATTGACAACTCCAAAGAAAACAAGTTCCCGAGATCAGGAAAATGTAGAGATAATTGAATCAACAAAACCATCACCACATGTCAAAGAAGGTTGGACAATAGTTGGGAAGAAGAAAAATACATCACCAGTAATACAACCAATGATGACCAGAAGTCGATCCCGAAATAAAAAATAATCATGTGTTGCTTTTGTCAATTATTAGGTCATCAATTTGTCCAAATTTATTCATGTAAGGATTCATGGAATGTAGTATTTTTGGATAACCGGAAACATGGGAAAGTGAACTTGGAATCTGGTAAGATAAATTGGAAAATTAGACATAGGATCTTTTTTCTATGTACTTCTTTTTGGCGAGGCCGTTGATCTTTTATAAATACAATTTTAACCATTTATGTTAAAAAAAAAAGTTTTACCTTTTGGGTTTTTTGGCTGGAATCCGACGATGTAAATTTTGACAAAATCTCTATTTTTTGTTGTTTAAATTGCATTTATGAATGCATAAATGGATTTAGGGTGATTAAAAACCCATGGGGCACTCAGATTATACAAACTTAGCCACTCAAATCTGCAAATCCAACCATTTGTCACCAGATTTCTGGCAAAATCAAACCGAAAAAAGTTGCGTAAAAACCTCCAAAAGATAGAATTTTTAGACTAAGTTAACATATTGTTGTTTTTCATTAGGTTTGCATTGCAACTAACCCGTCATGAGAGACCATCAATAGGCTTGTACTCACCCATATATATATATATATATAGTAAATCCATGATAACTCGAGATAAATTGTCGAGTGAAGTGAAAACATTTTTTAGATTAAAAAAACTTAATAGGGATTTGATCCCTTTTTACCCATAATGGTGAACTCCTTATTGTATAAGTGCTTTAGTGCTCAACATGGGGTTGACATGTGGCATTTATCTATATCTATATATATAAAGAACTACTATAGAAACATTTTAATTCAAGATCTATCATGAAGTTAGAGGGATAAGTCGTAGAGGTGAAAACTTTATAGATTGAGAAAACTTGAAGAATAGTTGGCACATTAAAGGATTTGATCCCTCTAAACTAATGATAAATTTGAAGTTAAATTGGATATACACTAGTTTTATGTATAATATAATGAACTAAGACTACATCTTTCACTCATATCACACATATATATATACTATGCTCTAGCATGGAAGTTAATGTCCTTTAAACTCCCATCCATATTGGTAAGTATTATAAATAGTATAAGGAAAAAATCAATTATTTGGGACTTTGATATCATATTTCCATCATTTAAATAATAAACTTTCATCTAAACACACACATATATTCCATGTGTGTACTTCACTTAGAGCATGAAGGAACTCCATATCAATACACCATTAAAATGTTTTTAAAATTATTTAAGAAATTTTCAATTTCAATTACATTATGGATATATTATAGTTGATATTGGAATTGGAATATTTTTTTTTTTATTAATATTGTTTAAATGTTAAACTCTTTTTTATACTAAATAAGTTATAAGTATACTTAGTTGAAATTTTTTTTTTACTTTCAATTACTTCATCTCTTTATAAAATTAATATAAAATTATTTTACTTAATAAATATTAAAATATTTTATTTATAGTTATCAATAGAATATTTTATTTGTTAATTACTTCATCTCTTTATAAAATTAATATAAAATTATTTTACTTAATAAACATTAAAATATTTTATTTATAGTTATCAATAGAATATTTTATTTGTTAATAATATTTTTTAAGATGTTATATGTGAATTTCATAAAAACTAAAAACATAATTAAAATGTTATTAATTTCAACATAATTATAATATTTTATTTATTAAATATGTATGACAACAATGGTTTGGATGATTATTATGAATGACTATATTATATTTATTGATTGAATATGCACAAACTTTCTAATTTTTGTTAGTTTATGGACACAAGAAATAAAAAGAAAATAAAAGATAGAGTAGTTAAAAAAATTTATTTTTGATTGTTTTCAGTTGATTTTTTTAGTTTGATTTTGCTTAAAATTAAGTGAAGAATGATTGGATTAAGTTTGTATAATCAAAGTGTCCCATGTATTTTCCAACAAAAAAATACATTTATATATTCAGAAATATAATTTAAATAACTAAAAAATTTTTTTTGCCCAATCTTTCAAGTCAAATTCAAGCCAAAACCAAAAAATAAAACGTTTAACCAACTCCTTCGTTTAAGATACGGAAGCTTTTCAATTTTCCACTCTTGTTCAATTGGGATGAAACGTGTATTTCATTTCAAACAAGGCGACCACTCACATCTCGCAACGCTGGATATATTTGTCTTTCTCAAGTGAATCATTGGTATTTCATTTCAATCAAGGCGACCACTCACATCTCGCAACTCTGGATATATTTGTCTTTCTCAAGTGAATCATTGGTATTTCATTTCAAACAAGGCGACCGCTCACATCTCGCAACTCTGGATATATCTGTCTTTCTCAAGTGAATCATTGGTATTTCATTTCAAACAAATATATCCAGAGTTGCGAGATGTGAGTGGTCGCCTTGTTTGAAATGAAATACACGTTTCATCCCAATTGAACAATAGTGGAAAATTGAAAAGCTTCCGTATCTTAAACGCATATGCAGAAAGGAGGTCGGCGTGGTGGTGCCATTGACATGAACTGGCATCTTTTGAAAAAAGTCATGGTCGGCGTGGTACATGAACTGGCATCTTTTGAGGTCGGCGTGGTAAATGAACTGGCATCTTTTGAAAAAACTTATTCACTGCTCAGTGGAAATGAAGCACGAGATTCATCTAAGAACGACAAATATATACAGAGTTGCGAGACGTGGATAGGTTGCATGTTTGGAATGAAATACACATTTGGAATCAGGATTGGAATCACCGTGACAAATAATGAATGGAATAGGGCAACCATTACAAGTATTTAGTTCATCATTTGAGCGCAATATTTGGTACAAGCAATTTATATCATCATTTTGAGCGCAATATTTGTTCAATCATATCATATCGAGCAGGAATGGCTTTTGATTCTATCGCACCGCTGGCTTCCAGATGCTGCGTGCACAAATCGTTCGTCAGTTCTCGTGAGGTTAAGCCTCTCTGCAGAACGATCCCAACTCTTGGAAGGTGCAGGCGAGGGAAAACTGTCACACCTTCCATCAGCATGTGTT
>ML816553.1:177419-191207 GCA_009831015.1 Picea engelmannii
TGTTTATTATAGACAGGTGCGAAGGTAACAAAGATGAGGAAGAAAAAGCAAGGAAGGAATGGCCAATTCTAAAAGGAGGTCAGACAGGATTCAAAATAAGTTTACAGGAGATAATGAGGACAAGTGAGTGTCTAGTGATGAAATTGTATGAGTGGGAAGTTTTGACTGCAAAACGCATAAAACAGAAGAGGGCATGATGGTGCAGTTCAGCGAACGGTTTGTATATTTGAGGAATTGTGGAAAAGTGGTTAAGTATGGAATAGGGAAATGTCGTTTGGACTTGTTTTCAAGATTAGGGTTTGAAGATTTTGTGAACGGGACAACCCGAGGTCCTGCGAATGACATTCCAATTCTCAGTAGAGATGAGGACAAACGACCGTGTCATACAAACAACATCCATAGTTCCGCGATATACAAATTGACAAGAGGATTTTCCAGGTGGCTGATATTTTATAGAGCATGCACACTCTTTGGATCGCGGGTTCTCATGATGGCGGGCTCAAAATTGGGCCTCTATTGCTCTGTGCCTTACAAATAGTACCTAGACTGCTGTGATATACAAATTGAGAAGTGGACTTGCGAGCTCAACATTGCACTTCTATTGTTCCATGTCCTCCAAACAACACTCGGAGTTCCACGATATACAAATTGACAGACGGACTCTGGGGTGTTGATATTATACAATTTAAAATTTGATATTGTACAATTTAATTAGCTAGTTGAACATTGCACTTCTATTGGTCTGTGTCCTCCAAACAACAATCGGAGTTTCATGATATACAAATTGGCAGATGGACTTCCATACTTAGCCACTTTTTGGATCACGGATTCTCGGGCTGGTGGGCTCAAAATTGGGCCTCTATTGTTCTGTGTCCTACAAATAGCACCGAGAGTTCCATGATATACACATTGGCAGATGGATTCTAGGACTGGTGGGCTCAAGATTGTGATTGTCTACATCTATAACATATAGCATATATGTTATATATCTAACATTATCTAAAAACATTATTTTCAAGTACTAAATTATGAATATTAAATATTGATATTGTACAATTTAATTAAACAAAATTATAAAATGAGTCGCAAGATTCGAGTCTGGGTCCAATTGTAGATCACCCAAGTTTTGGGTGCAATATGTATACCACGCACACGAGGCATGAGAGTTGGATGGCGGCGACAAAGGCACCCGCGACCATAAAATTCATGAACTATGAAAATGAATGGCAGTCGGTTGGACTCGTGATGTAGAGATATAGATGGACATGAAAGTTGCCACTCCATCGTCTGGGAACCCGCGATCATAGATATGGATTACCCAAGTTTTGGATGCAAGATGTACACTCGGAACACGGGGAATGAGAGTTCGATAAAGCTTAGCCAAGAACCCGCGACCATAAAATTAGCTAAGGAAATGGAAGCGCTCAGTCAAACTCCTGATGTATATTTCATAATTCATGTGCAACACCAACTGTGTGGTGACTAGACCAGTATGCTTACAAACGAGGGAAAACTAAGTGTGTCCCTTTATAAAGTATGGATGGATCAGAAACGAAATCGCTCGGTCGGACTCGTGGTGTATATTTTATAATTCATGTGCAACACCAACTATGTGCTGACCAGAGAAGTATGTTAAAAAACCAGGGAAAGTTAAATATGCACCTTTATAAAGTATGTATGGATCGTCACTTTTTCGATCGCGGGTTCTTGGGCTGGCAAGCTCAAAATTGGGCCTCTATTGTTCTGTGTCCTACAAATAGCACCCAACGTTCTATGATATACAAATTGACAAGCAGACTCCAGGATTGGCGGGATCAATATTGTGATTGTCTACATCTATAACATATAACATATATGCTATATAACTAACATTATCTAAAAACATTATTTTCAAGTACTAAATCATTAATATTAGATATTATATTCTGCAATTTAATTAAAGAAAATTATCAAATGAGTTGCAAGCTTCGAGTCTGGGTCCAATTGTAGATCACTGATGTTTCAGGTGCAAGATGTATACTGTGCGCATGGGGCATGAGAGATGGATGGCGCCCAGAAAGGAACCCACGATCATAAAATTTGTGAACTATGAAAACGAATGGTGGTTGGTTGGAGTCGTGATGTAGAGATATAGATGGACATGAAATATGCCACTTTGTCATCTGGGAACACACGAGCATAGAGATGGATTACCCAAGTTTTGGATGCAAGATGTATGCTCGGAACACAGGGAATAAGAGTTCAATAATGTGTACCCGACAACCCACAGACATAAAATTGGCTAAGGAAACGAAAGTGCTTGTCAAGACTCATGGTGCATATTTCTTAATTCATGTGCAACACCAACTGTGTTGCGACCAGACCAGTATGTGTACAAGGCAAAGAAAACTAAATATGTACCTTTATAAAGTATGGACATGAGATTTTATAGAGCATGTATGGATATCGCATTCCATACTTGGCCACTTTGTGGATCATGGGTTCTTGGGCTGGTGGGCTAAAAAATAGGCCTCTATTGTTCTATATCCTATAAATAGTACCTAGAGTTCAGCGATATACAAATTGACAGGAGGACTTGCCGGTTGGCTGAGATTTTATAGAGAATGTACACTTTTTGGATTGCGGGTTTTGGGGATGGTGGGCTAAAAAACGAGCCTCTATTGTTCTATTCCTTACAAATAGCACCCAAAATTCCACGATATACAAATTGACAAGAGGACTTCTGGGCTGGTTGGCTCAACATTGTACTTCTATTGAGTTCTGCGATATATAAATTGACAGACGGACTCCAGCGTTGGCGAGATCCAAGAAATGAGCAATACATACTAAATATGTACTTTTATAAAGTATGGACATGAGATTTTATAGAGCATCTACAGATACCTTATTCCATACTCAACCACTTTTTTGGATCGCGAACTTGTGGGCTCTAAATGTGGCCTCTAATGTTCCATGTTCTGCAGATAGCACCAAGAGTTGTGTGATATACAAATTGACAAGTGGACTTGTGGACTGGTTGGATCAACATTACACTTCTATTGGATCATGGACTTGTGAGCTGGAGGGCTCTAACTTGGGCCTCTAATGTTCTATGTCCTGCAAATAGCACCTAGAGTTGAATGATATACAAATTGACAAGATGACTTGTGGGCTAGTTGGCTCAACATTGTACTTCTATTCAGTTCTGCAATATACAAAGTGACAAATGGACTCCAGGGCTGGCGGGATCCGAGTAACGAGCAATCCATACTAAATATGTATTGTTATAAAGTATGGGCATGACATGTTATAGAGCATGTACACATCCCTTATTCCATACTTAGCCACTTTTTTGGATCGCGGACTTGTGGGCTGACGTGCTCTAAATTGGGCCACTAATGTTTCGTGTCCTGCAAATAGCACCCAGAATTACATGATATATAAATTGACAAGCGGAGTTGTGGGCTGCCTCGCTCAACATTGCACTTGTATTGTTCTATGTCCTCCAAACAATATTCAAAGTTCCACGATATAAAAATTGATAGACGGACTCCAGGATTGTGGAGATCAAGATTGAATATGTATTACACACACGAAGACAAGTGAATGTAGAGGAAGATGTGCAAAAAAAATAAAAATAGAGCTACAAACTAGTTCAACAAATATAGACATAGTAAACAAAAAACTATTGAATATGGAACACGGGCAGAAAAAAACGCACCTTTGCATGGATTCCTCTACATTCCTGGTTAGGAGTTCTTTGCGGTGTCTAGTTTTCCTGTTTGTTTCTATGAAAAAAAGTACAAAACAAAATGGGTATGAACATAAGTTAACATGTAAAGACAAAGGGAAGTACTATGTATACACTAAAAAAAATAGAATACGATGAATAGAGTAACAAATAGTTTTAGAAGAATGTACCTTTTTTTTTTTTTTTCATAATGTATATTTCATAATTCAAGCACAACAACAACTCTATGGTGACCATACTAGTATGTGTACAAATCAAGGAAATCTAAGAATCTAGATAATTTCTTTTTTTTTTCTTTTTTTTTTGCAACAAGCTATACAGATATGCTTCGAAACATAGAAATATGACTTTGCAATATGTTTGATGTATATCTCATAATTCAAGTGCAATACCAATTGTATCATGATCATACCAATATGTGTCTAAGATAAACACATTGTATTGAGGAATGGGCACATTTGACCACACATGGTTAATAAGTGTGTTTTGCAGATGGCTTGTGTTGCTCAAAAGAAAGCGGAGACTATATTTGCACATGTAGTTTTCCATTTCTTTTGTTGTGCCATTATTTTGTAGCATGTCAACATTGAAGTCTCCTACAAGCACAATGGGTCCGTTAAGATGGAAATAACCCAGTGCATTGGAAATAACATCTACTATGTTAGAGAATGTTGCTTGGGGAGCAGCATACAGATTGAGTATTGCAACTTTTGTTTCATGGAAAAAAAAGTTTGCAATCACCAACTCAACATTATTTTCCTCGATATGTATATGGTACAAAATTGGTACACGTTTTTTCACCAATATCATCACCCTATGTGTAATGTAACTTGATATGCAATTGTGATTTGGGAATTGTATGTTATGCATGCATAATGCCATGTATGTTTCTTGCAAGCACAGAATATCGGATTGCATTGTATAATAGTCATTGAGTTATCATCCATGTGTGCATTTAATCTATGTGTGTTAAGAGAGAGAATTGATATATATGAATTTGTTTGTATGAATTAGTAATCATAGTGAATTTTCCATTTTGCAGTGGTCCGTAATTGGTCCATTTCAATATCAACTTTATGTTTCACTTTGAAGTTATCTTTTGTAAGAGGACTTAGTAAATACAAGGATTCTATGCTTCTGACATGGGACAATGTTGTGTACACAAGTCAATGTATCTAAATTCTAGCAGGCTGAAATGGAACATTATCAAGTGTTAGTCCTTGTGATCTGTGGACTGTACGTGCAAATGCAAGTTTAATCGGAAAATATTTTTGAATCTTTAGTCGACCTATCTTTGTTGATGTCGATACTAGATTTGATATTCTCAAAGTAGGTGTGCAATTGATTGCAGTGTTTGAATTATATAAATAAGCCAACTTGCTTGCTTTTCGCTTGCATATATTTGGTTGATGGAACTTGATCCAAAGGACATCAAGTTTTTTTGTTTTCATATAGCCTTTGATTATTCCATATGCACCATTGACCAAGCCATCCTGTGAATCATAGTTATAGGAATATATTTCAACCAACATTTCTAATTTCAGGACAAACTGGAAAGGTAAAGTGGTTATATGTTCATGACCTGGCACATTTCCATGGTTGTCTTCTTCTAGGTCAATTGAATTGATGATGATATCATCGTCAGGCATGAGTGATAGCATGTGTGTGTTATGCATTGCAACATCCTTATTTGTGTAGAACAAGTATGGGAATGTTGGGTCTATTGGTGCAGCCCACAAGCACTTGGAATTGATATATGTTAATTCATTGTATGTTTGGTTGTTTGTCCACATTCTATTCAAAATTGCAATGAATGTTTCATGTGTCTGGTGCATTGTAGTATGCAATTCAAAGAATTTAATATTGTCTCTCCAGAAGTCATGCGTTATTGTTTTCATGTTAATGGTAAGTTGTTCAAATATCAAAGAATCTTGGATGGGTTGTGCCTGGTAAAGATCCCCACAGAATATCATGTCAATGTTTCCAAATTATTTTGTGTGCACATGTCTAATTCTTCTTAGTTGGTTGTCAATGGAATACAAGAACCGACTTCCAATCAAATATGCTTCATATATAAAGACAAGTTGGAGTTTGTCATAAATATTAGACGATGTATCCAACATTTCCTTACTGAGTGGAAGAAACTGTGACTTGTTAAAAGGTATTAAAAATGTAGAGTGGATTGTTGTTCCACTTGCATTATATGCAACTTTTCTTGTGTATGCAACTATTAGGCCCTTTGGTTTCATAGGATTAGAGGAATTGTTTGAATCATACATTCGTATAAGCATTTGTAACAGTTCTTTCACCATCAATGTCTTGCATGTTCCTGCTCCACCTATAAGGAACAAGTGCATATGAGTGTCCATGTTCAAGCATTTTTTAAGCACAATGTCCTTTAGATTTGTTTGTTGTTCTCGATTCAACAGACGTCTTATCCTGTGGTATTCATTATTTTCAATTAGGAAAAGATGTTTTGTGACCTGAAAACCAAGATTGATATGTTTTTCACTTCCACCTGCTCGAGGATGAGGCAAATTCGCTTGTAAGTCATAGGAATCGTAAGGAGTTCTGGTTGTTTTTTGGTTTGTGAATGTGTCATCAAGATTGTGAGGGTTTTCTAGCTCATTAACTGCAATTTCTAGATCACCCCATGTTGGATTAACATTGTAGGTAAATCTATCTCCATTGATGTGCACTATAGTCTCAGAGGCAACATATGCAACCTCCCATGTAGAGAAGTTATGTTTTAATGTCTCTTTGTTTTCATCGACACAACATACTGCAACAGTTTTTCTCTGCAATATTTTTCATAGTCAGAATGTTTATTGTATTTGACAAACCATATCACAGAGGGTTTTTTTCTTTTTGATATGGGTGTACCATTTTTTTTTAATGCGATACGAATTTTGCTAAGAAAATATGCCTAACATGAGATGGACGCTCGAGGTAATAATAAACAATAGAGCGACATAGCACGTCTTTTGAATTGTCAGGCTCTTGTTCTAGGAAAATCGATGGTTTAAGCAAGAATGCTTGTTTCTCAAGTGGAGATGTGTTTATGATGAAACATTTTCTTGAACTACAAGTGAGGGGCAGGGAAAGTGTAATGTGAACTGCTTGCTGAGAAGACATTTGTTGAAGATTAAGCAATGTATTGCCAAGTGTGTGTATCATTTGTATGGCATCAATATAACTTCTTTCATGTTCTTTGTGTATTCTTCTTAATGCACTTGTCATAGATTTTTCAACCTTTGTCATATATGAGGTACAATACGATGATGTAGCATATGCATTGAGCACGTATTGCACATCTGTATTTTCTTTCCACATAGTTGGCATGTCCTTAGAGAAATTGTTGTTGCAAATATGGGA
Source organism: Picea engelmannii (assembly GCA_009831015.1). NCBI lineage: Eukaryota > Viridiplantae > Streptophyta > Pinopsida > Pinales > Pinaceae > Picea > Picea engelmannii. The sequence goes on from ML816553.1 coordinate 184,525, forward strand.
AATTTTTTGTTTAAGGAAAATTGTTGGTTGTTTAAGTGTACATTGTATGGCTTGGATGTACTCATGTTTTGATAGATTTAGCTCTGTCAATAAGTCATTGAAGTTCATCAGGTCATCAAATTCTCCTTGTTCTAGAAATGCGAACAAGGATTTAGATTTCTCAACAACAACATTGTCCTCTAAACTAAGTGGCTCTATGAATCTTGTAGCTCTCATTGGCGGCACAGGAAACTTGTATCTGCAATGCAATTTTTTTGGTTTTCTACAACTTCTTGTATGGTAATGTCTATGAACTTTGGCAAGTTATGGATCCAAATGATCTGTGTTGCATGTTATGTATTTGTCCACAAATTTCTCTATCTCTGAATTGTTGTTAGCTTCATAGACCGGTGCACCCTCTACCCACAATAGTGCGTGGTCATGTTCATTTCCCCTATTCTGGAATTCAGTCACAAAAAAGTAGTCCAATATTTTTCTGAAAAATGTTTCATCATGTCATATCAATCGTCTCAGAGCATTTATTATATGTCTATGGTACCATGTACATGCCACTAGGTCTTTTCTTATGAGGTAGTCAATGTGATTATTTTCCAGTGTATCAGTTTTTTTCTGACGTTTCCTCTTCCTATGAAGGTCATATACGGTAGCCACCAATGAATCCCAACAATGCTCTGCACTTGTAAATGTGATGAAAAATGTTGGCGGGCACAATTTCCGGATCATTGAAAAAATATTTTTCTTGTTTTGTTGCAAATAGTCAGGAGAGGTGAAAATGTTTTTGAAATCTATGTATCCAATATCAGATTTTAGAATTTTTTCTAGGTTTAATTTGTACTTGACATCCTTGGCCAACCATTTTATTCATTGTAACTCGCCTTTTATTATTTGGACCCACATGCAAGAGAGAACTTGTTCTATTATTATGCGCATTGTTTTGAAAAACAAATTTGTTATGTGACAGGAGAAGTCATCGCTTGAATGTAGTAGCTCTCGTCAGACTATTTTATGATAACTGAATCATTTTGTGATGTCAGTTGCATGTGGATCTCCATAGAAGAGTGTTGGGAAGTTCATTTCCTCAACAAATTTGTCCTTGAATATTCCAGGTGGACGCTGCCCCTCAGCAGGTGCAATTTCAAAAATCTTGTCTTGCAAGTCACGAATGCACTTTGAATTAGTGAATCCATGCACCAATGTATCAGCAGGTGTTTCATTCTCTGATTCCTCACTTGTATCAAATTTACTAGAATTTTCGAGAGTCTCTACAGAGTTGGCATCCTCTTTTGCAAGAACATTGTTCCAGTTCTCATTTCTACAAATTTTTTGTGCTTTGTACAGGGCCCTAGAACATAATTCCTTTAATTCTTTCATAACAACATCCACACACACAGTTCCTGTCTGATACACATTTTTGTATCGCAAGCGTCTTTTTAGAGCCACAAAAATTGTCATTGTATCGCTAATAAATTGTGGAAAGGCTTTTTGCACAACATCTAGCTGAAAAGGCACATTAATAATTTATCTTGTTAAGCCCATCTAGGGTAGCTTATATCCCCAGGGCCTGATTTGTGCAAATGAAATTCACAGAGACACAATTCTCTCTTCATGTTTCGTAAGTGCACTTACATATAGTAATGGTGTATTACATCTTATTTGGTCAAGGCTTGCAAATTGTGGTAGTTTTCCATTTTCAAGCGACCGTTTGCATGGAAGACAAATTTTTCCACTGGAAAATGTTTTATCGTGCGTTGTCAAGAAGAGGTATTCTGCTTCCAAATCAGGCATGAAAGACTTATTGTTTTTTTAGAAATTCAATTGTTCACAAATTGCACATGCAATGGAAGGAGTGTCTTGAATTTTTTTCATGTAGGTCTGTCTTGCATCTTTTTTTCGCAAGGAAGTATGGCTAGAAAGTGTTTGTTGGTTTTCATTGGTAGTAGTGAATGTTGTTGCTTCTAGTCCAAGAAATGTGACAGTTGAATGACCATTCTGGGATATGAGATTGTACATGTTTCTGTTGTGTTGTGCACAAACAAATTCCTTTAAATTGTGATATGTGAGTTTCTCTCTAAAGGGAAGCGTAGCAATGTATTTTTTTCTCTCGCACATGACCTTTTTCAAGTTATGGTATCTTACTCTACGTTTCTTGTCTAAGGGCAGGATGACCTGATGAAAAATGGGATGAATTTCACTCTGATTCAGATTGTGATAACTTAGTCTACGTTTATTGTTTAAGGACGGCATGGCCTCATCACAACTCGAACGAATTTCACTCATAACTTTTTTCAAGTTGTGATAACTTAGTCTACATTTTTTTTTAAGCCCTGTATAGCTTCATCACAACTCGGATGAATTTCAAGCATGACCTTTTTTTTGAAGCCCTCTATGGCCATATCGCAATCGGGAGGAGTTTCATTCTCACTAAAAAGCATGCCACCCGTATGCAGATTTGATGTGGCTTGGGTGGCATGGACATTGAACCCTAGACAAGTGATATGTCCAAGCAAAGGTTGATAATGGATATGTGTTGTATCTGTTTTCAAGGAGAGTATGTCAATTGTTCAATCGTAATTTGAATCAATAGACCAGGAATGGACAGTTCCATCTGGCAAGGCTGACCAAACCTAGATATTTACTCTCAATATGATAGACAGTGATTGCAAATAGAATCTACAACACTCAGCATTTCCTTTTTCATATGGAAGCGCCATGTTTACAAGGCATTCTTGCCAACTTCCAATTGCCGACATATTTTCTAGGAGATATGACGAAAGGTGTTGATACAAGAAGCTAAAAGCCTATTGGATGCCGCCTATAATTGCATTGCAAAATAATTTTACAGTGTAAAGCCGCAGTGACTACACATCAAACTTTGTTGCTACCAAACAACAAATTTCATTGAATAGACTATCTCCATAACTAGACACAACAATTGTTGCTTGCTGTAAACCATGGCAGTCTATGTGATGCATAATCCATTTCCATGGTGATTCAAGGTATTTTCAAATGAGGGAGAAGTAAATTTGACCTCCTTCAAGATTGCATATGGACAATGTTATGTATAGTAGTGGTTCATAATGACCACTGACAGCATTGGCATCATGGAACACGATGCAATATGGATTGTCATATGCAGTTTTGTTGAATAGTAGATATCTTGTTTTTCTTGTCAATGACCTTATTCCAATCGATATATTCATCCAGTAAGAAAGCCAACGTATACAAAATGTATCTCCCCAAAGTCCCCTCTCATGTGCAAGCAGAATTGGAGATGAATACAACACCATCTTTGAAAAATACGTAGCGACATCATGTATTCTATGCAACTGCCGAAGAAAATCAAATTCTAATTCATATTCATATGACTCCAATGCCTCAACGTCACCATTTTTTAAGCATCCCAAGAAATAGTCTATTAATCCATTGTGTAGGTTGGTCAAGGATAATGGAAATGCAGTAGAACCTGAAATGCATCAAAAAGGAAATCCCCTACAGTATACGAGAATGCATCCAATCTAAAAAGGCCATTTCTATGAAAAACCTTGTCAATGTTGTCATGTATAATGTTGTGTATATCTATTTCATACGACTCAACATCTATTACTTCTTTCATATTTTGAACTGTGATTTTGAATTTTTTTCTTAGATACTTTCAGTTTGCATGAAAACAAAGAAAAGGGGAAGAAAATAATAAAATGAGGAAACAAAAGAAAAAGGAAATCAAAATAGGAAAATTGCAAGCGCGGAACTGCATACCAATCCCCATATGTATATTTTAAGCTTATTCTTGTCAACTTCAATCCCCCCTAATCCCCATAGCACATGACAAGGAAACAAACCCACACTGGAAAGTGAACCAAATAGAAGAAAAAATGAAAATAAATAACACCATAAATTTACTGAGCAGAAAGACCAATTTGAACCTATTCATGGCATGCATCCTACAGGCTTCTTGGAGCCAGAAAAAGTTATGAAAAATAGATAGGACAGGAAAAGGACAATTGGTGGATGCATTTTTTTGACCCACAGAATAAAAGCATTCCCTACCTCTACACCCCGACGGATGGTTCCCTATTGTGATAGCTCCGGACTAGTTTTCTAAAACACTCTGCATTTCAATTTTTGAAATAGCTATGGACGTGGCAGTCGGCATATGAGAACACATGGTTTCCAGGAATAGAGGTTAAGAGCACATAGAAATGATGACACAAAAACTTACCCGTCAACAAGGGATTACAATAGCTCAGCCACAAAAAACGACAAACTGCAACAACATGTTCAATAGCTTACAAAGTTTAAGAACAACAAACCAGTGAACAACCACGAATAGGTCCAACTGAAACTGTAGGACCTCGACTTTGCAAAGTTGAAACAAACAAGAACAAGAATCATGGAACACATCAGTGAACAAGAATAAACCACTGAACCAGTGATGTCGATGGAGAACAATTCAACACAATTTCACTGTAAACATCACCATAAAAAAATGGAACAAAACTGTATTGCAACGCATCTGTACAATAAACATTTAAGACTGCAAGACCTGTTAGGTAAACACTTAAGACTGTCAAAACCATCGAAGGGCGTAGCCCTGTGCAAACATTTAAGAGAAAATTCATCGTAGCAGGCCTGTTCTCTCGAAGCACGCAAGAAAAAAGCAAAGATCACACATAGTCATATGCTAGAGAAATGTATTCTACCTAGCGGAAATTGCTAAGACAAACATTCGAACTAATGACCAATTCATAAGAAAATATATGATTCAAAAATACCATATGCATTCAAATACTTTGGATATGCCAACATATATAACATTGGGAATAGCGAAGCCGACAATAAGACCTCCAATCCATTGTCCATTCAGATCATGACATATATGGTACTTTTTATTATATAAAAATCGATGTTTTTAGTTCCCTAGTTCCATCAATAGATAATATGGAAATATTTGTGGTCAAAGGACAATCTAATATGAGGTCAATGAACTATCGATCGCTACAATCCCTCTATGCCCATGGGAGGGACTAATAAGATGAGCAGTTTACTTTTATATCACATATTATATTATGTTCAAGCATGGGAATCAATGTCTTTCAAACTCCCATGTACATTTTGTATGTATTGTAAATCTTATAAGAAAAGAGGGAATATATAGTATGAGATTTTGATTTCATAATTTTAAAATAATGTTTTTAATTTTTTCTTTTTAAATAAATTATAATTTTTAAGTACATGTGCTTTTTTGTTGAAGGAAAAAAATTATATGAGATTTTGATATACAACTTCAGTGGGCCTAATGGTTAAGAACAAGTGTTTCCTCTTAACACGTCACAAGTTCAAATCCATAGGGGTAGACTTTATCAGTCAAATTGTTGGGCTAAGGGGGTCCTTATCCCACAAACAAGGGTGTCTCATACACCAAGTTGGTGTTGTTAACCATATTTTAATAAGTTGTACATATAACATGAATAATTTCTCCCAATGAATAATTTTTTTTTTCCACATGTGTGTGTTGTGACTAACTCATAATGATAAAGAATCATTAACTTATAATTTCTTCATTTTCATATGCAATTTTCTTTATATGCCAAAACATGAATTGAGATACCCTCTTTTTAAAATTGGTCATCACTATCCTCTCTTATCTCACACTTAACAACTCTTTTACAATTTATTTTTTGAACTTCCTCAACCTGGTCTTCTCCTCTTTCACACTTCATATGCTAGTATTCAAATGGTTGAAGGTTGTCCCTTTTCGTCAACTAATGAGACTCCACCTCTTCATCGAGCATATAATTATCTTCATTATTTATGGATATAGAAACTTTTCCAAAATATTTTGACAAACGACACTTTTGTTGTCCATCAAGTATCCCATTGGAAGATAAAAACTATATCAATAGCATAAGTGGTAAACTTAATTGACACATTAGACCTTTCTTTTGCTCTTCAAACATAATTTTTATTGGCATTATAGTCCCCATTCAATAATGTTTGTCCATCACGAATGGACAATGGAGTGTGACCACTAAGAAATTCTATACTAGTAACAATTTCTTTTGTTGAATAAATGAGTTTGTATTGTATGACCAAACTTCCTTCGTGCTCTTTTAGAATGACAGATATACCTAACCCCACTTGCATTGTTTTAAGACAAAAAATAACTTTGTAGATACCCACCATAGATAAAATGTCCTAGGTAGTTTTGTTTCCATATCTTCCATAGTTCATATAAGTATTGATGTCACCACACAAATAAATACCATTCCCTCCCCATACCACTATTGTTAATCATTAATATCATGTTGAATAAGAATTTAATTTCATTCAGTAAACAAGATTATAAGACACCATACAAAGAGATGTGATTCAAATCACAAAGTTGTTGAAGCAGAATATACTACAAAAAATATATGGCTTGGAGACATGGAGTACCTCAGTAACTACCAAAAGAAGACATGTAAACTTTCAAAGTCACGGATACCAAAGAAATATTTTAAAGAAAATGCTATAGAATACGAATGATGTGGGATTTCCCATGCACACAGAAGGAAATTATACAAAGTTAAACTGACCTTTTATTATGAAAATGATAAACTTCTATAGTTTTACATAAAGGAAACTTCCTCAACAAACTAAGGGGAGAAATTGTATCTAGATACAATAAACTAGGATCTAAGCAT
>ML816553.1:199288-236032 GCA_009831015.1 Picea engelmannii
CCATTATTATTTATTATAGACAGGTGTGAAGGTGATGGAGATGGGGAGGAGCAAGCAAGGAAGGAATGGCCAAGTCTAAAAAGAGGTCGGACGGGATTCAAAATAAGTTTACAGGAGATAATGAGGACAAGTGAGTGTCCAGCGATGAAATTGCATGAGTGGGATGTTTTGACCGAAAAACGCATAAAACAGAAGAGGGCATGATGGTGCAGTTCAGTGGACGGTTTGTATATTTGAGGAATTGCGGCAAAGTGGTTAAGTATGGAATAGGGAAATGTCGCTCTGACTCGTTTTCAGAACTAGGGTTTTAAGATTTCGGGAATGGGCCAACCCGAGGTCCCGCGAATGACATTCCAATTCTCAGTAGAGATGAGGATGAACGACCGTGTCATACAAACAACATCTAGAGTTCTTTGATATACAAACTGACAAGAGGACTTGCCATGTGGCTCAGATTTTATAGAGCATGTACACTCTTTGGATCGTGGGTCCTCATTATGGCGGGCTCAAAATTGGGCCTCTATTGCTCCGTGCCTTACAAATAGTACCCAAACTTCCGCGATATACAAATTAAGAAGCGGACTTGTGTGCTCAACATTGCACTTCTATTGTTCCGTGTCCTCCAAACAACACTCAGAGTTCCACGATATACAAATTGACAGACGAACTCCGGGGCATTGATATTGTACAATTTAATTGGTTGGTTGAACATTGCACTTCTATTGGTCTGCGTCCTCCAAATAGCACTCGGAGTTCCACGATATACAAATTGGCAAATGGACTTCCATACTTAGCCACTTTTTGGATCGCGGATTCTCGGGCTGGCGGGCTCAAAATTGGGCCTCTATTGTTCTGTGTCCTACAAATAGCACTGAGAATTCCATGATATATAAATTGACAGATGAATTCTAGGACTGGCGGGCTCAAGATTGTGATTGTCTACATGTATAACATATAGCATATATGTTATATATCTAACATTATCTAAAAACATTATTTTGAAGTACTAAATTATGAATATTAAATATTGATATTGTACAATTTAATTAAACAAAATTATAAAATTAGTTGCAAGATTCGAGTCTGGGTCCAATTGTAGATCACCGAAGTTTCTGGTGAAATATGTATACTACACACACGAGGCATGAGAGTTGTATGGCGCCGACAAAGGAACCCGCGACCATAAAATTCATGAACTGTGAAAATGAATGGCGGTCGGTTGGACTCGTGATGTAGAGATATAGATGGACATGAAAGTTGCCACTCCATCGTCTCGGAACCCACGATCATAGACATGGATTACCCAAGTTTTGGATGAAATATGTACACTCGAAACATGGGGAATGAGAGTTCGATAAGGCTTAGCCAGGAACCCATGACCATAAAATTGGCTAAGGAAATGAAAGCGCTCAGTCAGACTCCTGATGTATATTTCATAATTCATGTGCAACAAAAACTGTGTGGTGACTAGACCAGTATGTGTACAAACCAGGGAAAACTAAATGTGTACCTTTATAAAGTATGGACGGATCGGAAACGAAAGTGCTCGGTCGGACTAGTGGTGTATATTTTATAATTCATGTGCAACACCAATTGTGTGCTGACTAGAGAAGTATGTGCAAAAACCAAGGAAAGCTAAATATGCACCTTTATAAAGTATGTACGGATCGTCACTTTTTCGATTACGGGTTCTCGGGTTGACGAGCTCAAAATTGGGCCTCTATTGTTCTGTGTCCTACAAATAGCACCCAACGTTCCATGATATACAAATTGACAGGTGGACTCCAGGACTGGCGGGCTCAAGATTGTGATTGTCTACATCTATAACATATAACATATATGCTATATAGCTAACATTATCTAAAAACATTATTTTCAAGTACTAAATCATTAATATTAAATATTTATGTTCTGCAATTTAATTAAATAAAATTATCAAATGAGTCTCAAGCTTCAAGTCTGGGTCCAATTGTAGATCACTGATGTTTTAGGTGCAATATGTATATTGCGCAAATGAGGCATGAGAGCTAGATGGCGCCCAGAAAGGAACCCGCGACCATAAAATTTGTGAACTATGAAAATGAATGGCGGTTGGTTGGACTCATGATGTAGAGATATAGATGGACATGAAATATTCCACTCTGTCATCTGGGAACCCACGAGCATAGACATGGATTACCCAAGTTTTGGATGCAATATGTGCGCTCGAAACACAGGGAATAAGAGTTTGATAACGCGTAGCTGACAACCCGCAGGCGTAAACTTGGCTAAGAAAATGAAAGCGCTTGGTCAGACTCATGGTTCATATTTCTTAATTCATGTGCAACACCAACTCTGTCGTGACCAGACCAGTATGTGTACAAGGAAAACAAAACTAAATATTTACCTTTATAAAGTATGGACATGAGATTTTATAGATCATGTATGGATATCACATTCCATACTTGGCCACTTAGTGGATCGCAGGTTCTTGGGCTGGTGGGATAAAAAATAGGCCTCTATTGTTCTGTGTCCTATAAACAGTACCTAGAGTTCTGCGATATACAAATTGACAGGAGGACTAGCAGGTTGGATATGATTTTATAGATCATGTACACTTTGTGGATTGCGGGTTCTGGGGCTGGTGGGCTAAAAAACAAGCCTCTATTGTTCTATGCCTTACAAATAGCACCCAAAATTAAATGATATAAAAATTGACAAGAGGGTTTGCAGGCTGGTTGGCTCAACATTGTACTTCTATTGAGTTCCATGATATATAAATTGACAGACCGACTCCAGCGTTGGCGAGATCCAAGAAATGAGAAATACATACTAAATATGTACTTTTATAAAGTATGGAGATGACATTTTATAGAGCATGTACAGATCCCTTATTCCATACTTAGCCACATTTTTGGATCGCGGACTTGTGGGCTCTAAATTGGGCCTCTAATGTTTTGTGTCCTACAAATAGCACCCAGAGTTGCATGATATACAAATTGATAAGTGGACTTGCGGACTGGTTGGATCAACATTGAACTTCTATTGGATCATGGACTTGCGAGCTGGAGGGCTCTAAATTGGGCCTCTAATGTTCTGTGTCCTGGAAATAGCACCCAGAGTTGCATGATATACAAATTGACAAGCGGACTTGCAGGCTGGCTGGCTCAACATTGTACTTCTATTAAGTTCAATGATATACAAATTGACAGAAAGACTCCAGGGCTAGCAGGCTTTGAGCAACGAGCAATACATACTAAATATGTACTTTTATAAAGTATGGGCATGACATGTTATAAGGCATGTACACATCCATTATTCCATACTTATCCACTTTTTCGGATCATGGACTTCTGGGCTAGCGTGCTCTAAATTGGGCAACTAATGTTTCATGGCCTGCAAATAGCACCTAGAATTGCGTGATATACAAATTGACAAGCGGACTTGCGGGCTGCCTTGCTCAACATTGCACTTGTATTGTTCTATGTCCTCCAAACAATATTCGAAATTCCGCGATATAAAAATTGGCAGACAGACTCCAGGATTGTGGAGATCAAGATTGAATATGTATTACACACACGAAGACAAGTGAATGTAGAGGAGGATACGCACACAAAAAAATAGAGCTACAAACTAGTTCAACAAATACAGACATAGTAAATGAAAAACTATTGAATATGGAACACGGGCAGAAAAAAACGCACCTTTGCATGGATTCCTCTACATTCTTGGTTAGGAGTTCTTTGCGGTGTCTAGTTTTCTTGTTTGTTTCTATGAACAAAATTACAAAACAAAACAGGTATGAACATAAGTTAACATGTAAAGACAAAGGAAAGTACTATGTACATACACTAAAAAAATTAGAATACGATGAATAGAGTAACAAATAGTTTTAGAAGAATGTACTTTTTTTAATTTTTTTATCATAATATATATTTCATAATTCAAGCACAACACCAACTCTATGCTGACCATACCAATATGTGTACAAATCAAGGAAAACTAAGAATCTAGATAATTTTTTTTTTTTCTTTTTTTTTCTTGCAACAAGCTATACAGATATGCTTCGAAACATAGAAATATGACTTTGCAATATGTTTGATGTATATCTCATAATTCAAGTGCAATACCAATTGTATCATGATCATACCAATATGTGTCTAAGATAAGCATATTGTATTGAGGAATGGGCACATTCAACCACACATGGTCAATAAGTGCGTTTTGCAGATGGCGTGTGTTGTTCAAAAGAAAGCGGAGACTGTATTTGCACATGTAGTTTTCCAATTCTTTTGTTGTGCCATTATTTTGTAGCATCTCAATATTGAAGTCTGCTACAAGCACAATGGGACCGTTCAGATGGAAATGGCCCAGTGCATTGGAAATAACATCTACTATGTTGGAGAATGTTGCATGGGGAGCAACATATAGATTGAGTATTGCAATTTCTGTTTCATGGAAAAAAAAGTTTTTAATCACTAGCTCAACATTATTTTCTTAGATATGTATATGGTAAAAAATTGGTACATGTTGTTTCACCAATATCATCACCCCATGTATAATGTAACTTGATATGAAATTATGATTTGGGAATTGTTTGGTATGCATGCATAATGCCATGTATGTTTCCTGCAAGCACAAAATATCGGATTGCATTGTATAATAGTCATTGAGTATATCATCCATGTGTGCATTTAATCTGTGTGTGTTAAGAGAGATAATTGATACAGATGAATTTGTTTGTATGAATTATTAATCATAGTGCATTTTCCATTTTGCGGTGGTCCTGAGTTGTTCCATTTCAATATCAACTTTATGTTTCACTTTGAAGTTATCTTTTGCAAGAGGACTTAGTAAATACAAGGATTCTATTCTTCTAACATGGGACAATCTTGTGTACACATGTCAATGTATCTGAATTCTAGCAGAGTGAAATGGAACATTATCAAGTGTTAGTCCTTGCGATCTATAGATTGTACGTGCACATGCAAGTTTAATCAGAAACTGTTTTTGAATCTTCAGTCGGCCTGTCTTTGTTGATGTCAATACTGGCTTTGATATTCTCAAAGTAGGTGTCCAATTTCTTGCAGTGTTTGAATTATATAAATAATCCATCTTGCTTGATTTTTTCTTGCCTATATGCGGTTCATGGAACTTAATCCAAAGAACATCAATTTTTTTTTTTGTTTTCGTATAGCCATTGATTATTCCATCTACACCATTGACCAAGCCATCCTATGAGTCATAGTTACAGACATATATTTCAACCAACATTTCTAATTTTAGGACAACCTGCAAAGGTAAAGTGGTTATATGTTCATGACATGGCACATTTCCATGGTTGTCTTCTTCTAGGTCAATTGAATTGATGATGATATCATCACCAGGCATGAGCGATAGCATGTGCATGTTATGCATTGAAACATACTTATTTGTGTAGAATAGGTAAGGGAACATTGGGTCTGTTGGTGCAGCCCACAAGCACTTGGAATTGATATATGTTAAGTCATCATATGTTTGTTTGTTTGCCCACATTCTATTCATAATTGCAACGAATGTTTCATCTATCTGGTGCATTTTAGTATGCAATTCAAAGAATTTAATATTGTCTCTCCAGAAGTCATGCGTCACTGTTTGCATGTTAACGGTAGGTTGTTCAAATATCAAAGAATCTTGGATGGGTTGTTCCTGGTAAAGATCCCCACATAATATTTCGTGTGCACATGTTTAATTATTCTTAGTTCGTTGTCAATGGAATACAAGAACCGAACTCCAATCAAATATGCTTCATATATAAACACAAGTTGGAGTTTGTCATAAATATTGCACAATGTATCCAACATTTCCTTGCTAAGTTGAAGAAACTGTGACTTGTTAAAAGGCATTAAACATGTAGAGTGGACTGTTGTTCCACTTGTATTATATGCAACTTTTCTTGTGTATGCAACTATTAGGCCCTTTCGTTTCATAGGATCAGAGGAATTGTTTGAATCATACATTCGTATAAGCATTTGTAATAGTTCTTTCACCATGAATGTCTTTCATGTTCCTCCTCCGCCTGTAAGGAGCAAGTGCAGATGAGTGTCCATGTTCAAGCATTTTTTAAACACAATGTCCTTTAGATTTGTTTGTTGTTCTTGATTCAACAGACGTCTTACTCTGTGGTATTCATTATTTTCAATTAGGAAAGGATGTTTTGTGACCTGAAAACCAAGATTGACACGTTTTTCACTTCCACCTGCTCGAGGATGAGGCAAATCCGCTTGTAAGTCATAGGAATCGCAAGGAGTTCTGGTTTCTTTTTGGTTTGTTAATGTGTCATCAGGATTGTGAGGGTATTCTAGCTCATTAACTACAATTTCTAGAACACCCCATGTTGGATTAACATTGTAGGTAAATCTATCTCCATTGATGTGCACTATAGTCTCAGAGGCAGCATACGCAGCCTCCCATGTAGATAAGTTATGTTTTAATGTCTCTTTGTTTTCATCGATGCAACGTACTGCAAAAATTTTTCTCTACAATATTTTTCATAGTCAGAATGTTTATTGTATTTGACAAACTGTATCACAGAGGGTTTTTTTCTTTCTAATATGGGTGTACTATTTTTTTTTAATGCGATACGAATTCTGCTAAGAAGATATACCTAACAGGAGATGGACGCTAGAGGTAATAATCAACATTAAAGCGACATAAAACGTCTTTTGAATTGTCAGTCTCTTGTTCTAGCAAAACCGGTGGCTTAAGCACGAATGTTTGTTTCTCAAGTGGAGATGTGTTTATGATGAAACATTTTCTTGAACTACAAGTGAGGGGTAAGGAAAGTGCAATGTGAACTACTTGTTGAGAAGACATTTGTTGAAGATTAAGTAATGTATTGCCAAGTGTGCGTATCATTTTTATGGCATCAATATAACTTCTTTCATGTTCTTTGTGTATTCTTCTAAATGCACTTGTCATAGATTTTTCAACCTTTGTCATATATCAGGTATAGTACGATGATGTAGCATATGCATTGAGCACATACTGCACATATGTATTTTCTTTCCACATAATTGGCATGTCCTTATAGAAACTGTTGTTCCAAATATGGGAAAGTTTTCGTTTAAGGAAAATTGTTGGTTGTTTAAGTGTACATTGTATGTCTTGGATGTACTCATCTTCTGATAGATTTAGCTCTGTTAAGAAGTCATTGAAGTTCATTAGGTCATCAAATTATCCTTGTTCTAGAAATGCAAACAAGGATTTAGATTTCTCAACAAAAACATTGTCCTCTAAACTAAGTGGCTCTATGAATCTTGTAGATCTCATTGGCGGCACAGGAAAGTTGTATCTGCAATGCGATTTTTTTGGTTTTCTACAACTTCTTATATGGTAATGTCTATGAAATTTGGCAAGTTCTAGATCCAAATGATCTGTGTTGCATGTTATGTATTTTTCCACAAATTGCTCTATCTCTGAATTGTTGTCATCTCCATATACTGGTGCACCCTCTATCCACAATAGTGTGTGGTCATGTTCATTTCCCCTATTCTAGAATTCAGTCACAAAAAAATAGTCCAATATTTTTCTGAAAAATGTTTCATCATGGCATATCAATTGTCTCAAAGCATTTAGTATATGTCTATGGTACCATGTACATGTCACTAGGTCTTTTGTTATGAGGTAGTCAATGTGATTGTTTTCTAGTGTATCAGTTTTTTTTTTACATTTCCTCTTCCTATGTAGGTTAGACACGGCAACCACCAATGGATCCCAACAATGTTCTGCACTTGTAAATGTGATGAAAAATGTTGGTCGGCCCAATTTCCGAATCATTGAAAAAATATTTTTCTTGTTTTGTTGCAAATAGTCAGAAGAGGTGCAAATGTTTTTGAAATCTATGTATCCAATATCAGATTTCAGAATTTTTTCTAGGTTTACTTTGTGATTGTCATCCTTGGCCAACCATTTTATTCCTTGTAACTCGCCTTTTCTTATTTGGACCCACATGCAAGAGAGAACTTGTTCTATGATTATGCGCATTGTTTTGAAAAAAAATAAATTATGTGACAGGAGAAGTCATCGCTTGAATGTAGCAGCTCTCATCAGACTATTTTATGATAACTGAATCATTTTGTAATGTCAGTGGCACGTGGAACTCCATAGAAGAGTCTTGGGAAGTTCATTTCCTCGGTGAATTTGTCCTTGAATATTCCAGGTGGACACTGCCCCTCAGAAGGTGCAATTTCGAAAATCTTGTCTTGCAAGTCACGAATGCACTCTGAATCAGTGAATCCATGCACCAATGTATCAGCAGGTGTTTCATTCTTTGATTCATCACTTGTATCAAATTCACTAGAATTTTTTAGAGTCTCTACAGAGTTGGCATCCTGATGCAGGAGCATCTCTCCATGTCAATCAGCCAACAAACCAGCCCATGTCAGCGCACGCATTAAAGGATGAAGAGGCGCAGCCTCATTTCAAATTTGAAATTTGAATGTAATTAATGTTGTAGGTTGTTGAGCCATGGAGTCGTGCCTTTGCGTAGGCATTATAGTAGATAGCCTTGAATGTTTGTAAGGATGAAATCTAGATCCGATTCTGGACTAGACAACCCATTCAATGTAATTGAATAGGGTAGGTGAGATTGGAGGGAAGAGCTCAAAGAGCCCCCTCATGTAAAAGATTGAAAGATCTTCTTTGTATTATCAAAGAGATCAGAGAGATCAGAGAGATCTTCTTTGTATGATCAGAGAGATTAGAGAGATCAGAGAGATCTTCTTTGTATGATCAGAGAGATCTTCTTTGTATTATCAAAGAGATCAAAGAGAGATGGAGAGAGTAGAGAAGAGCCAAGACCTTGTTACAGTCCCTGCTCATAACACCTTTGTAAAGGGGCATTTTTATTAATACAAACCAGAGCAGTTTTTCCTGCATATTTTCTGTGTTGTGTGAATGTCTTTGAGTGTTCTTTATATGTTGTAGATGTATGTTGTGGGTATGCATTTACAGGGACATATAGGTTCTGCTGTCTGTTGGGTTCTTTGATTTTTAGGTTTGGAATTCTTTGAGGCTTCACACTAGGAGGGTGTGACAGAACGTTGTGGGTTCTAATAGCCGTGCATAGAGAGTGCATTTCTGAATTCAGCGGGTTCAGAGAAAGGCATGCCAGGAGGGAACAGTAGTTGAAATCATTAGCTCAGAGGAAGACCTCAAGGTTGTGTTAGCGATTAATTCTTGTCTTGGGCTCGAGAGCATTCGGGTCTGCAAGTTACACGAGAAGCGCCCGAGCGCAACATGGAAAAATCTCGTTTTATGGCTTCCAATCAAATGAGCGGGTGAAATTACGTTGTCAACGCCCCAGATTCATCCATAAGAACAGATCAACGGTCATCGAGATATTGGGGCTACCAAGTTAACCGATATATATTTTCAAAGAAAGCACCTATATTTCAAGACTAAATCTGGGTCGTCCGATCCAGTGACGCGTGGCGCAAGATCTAGTCACGTCGGCATATCGACATTCAGGAATTCGAAGGGTAAAAGTCCCTTGTCATCTCACATCTCAAAACCTTGAACCCCAAAACGTCGATAAGTGCCTTTGAAGCTAAGCCTATGGTCCTAGCACCTGGTCACGTCAAGCGAGCCTGGTAATGGAGGACACGCGGTGCAATAGCTAAGCCATGAGTGGGGCCATTCAGGATTTTCACGTTGGAAGCACCGAGGTCATCTCAGTCGTCCATCCATCGATGAAACTCGGGTGCATTGGACTTAAAGGGGGGTAAAATGCAAAGGAATGGGTTAAAAACCCACTTGTCCTAAGTTCGGGATGAAAATGCGTCTGTGTTTAAATAGAAATCAGATCTGGATGGCAGGGATTAGAGCGCCCAGATCAATGACGCACATTGGATTCCGGAGCCCCCCCACCTTTCTACCTTTAAGCAGAGGGGGGGGGTCTGGAATCGGGGGTGCACCTCTTCAACGACTACAATTAGAGCGCCTGGATCAATGACACACAAGGTGATTCCGGACCCCCCCCCGCCTTTCTACCTTTAAGTGGAGGGGGGGGGTCCGGAATCAGGGACGCATCTCTCCGACGACTGTGATTAGAGCACCCAGATCAGCGGCACACATTGTATTCTGGAGCCTTCTGTCTTTCTGCGTTTAACCAACGTGGGCCCCTTTCCTGTCATGTCATCTTTTATACCATCCTTCCCCTTGCCATCTGTTCTCCTCCTAGTTGTGCGATGAGGCTCGCTCCCTTTAGCTCTTCCTCAGCCTTCGACATCTGTCCACCTTCCCTCTTCTGGTCCATGTGGTCCCTCCCCCCATCTCATCATCCACTCACCTTTCGAGCCTCCTCGTCCCCTGCCATGTGTCCTTCTCCCTTCCATGACAACCTTTCTCTACCACACCCATCCTTAGACCCTCTTATTTTCTACCACCTCATCACCTCTCATCTCACCCTCACATTATTGACGCCATCACCTCCCTTTCCCTCTCCATGTCAAGTGTGCCAGTTCCTCCATGCCTTATCCATCATACTGTCCAACTGTCCCAGGTGGCAGCACGGGGGGTCTTCCATGTCCCAGAGGATAGAGTTGACCGAGGTCGTTCCCAATCCCAAGGAAGCAGTTATTATTGCCATGAAGGTGGTTGAACATCGTCTTCTTCCATAAATAGACGGCCAGGAAAGGACCAAGCATACAAGCAGACTGATAGTCCTTCCTGACGGAGATTGCGACTGTCAAACCACTGCACGACAGTCAGGAGTCCCATTGCATCTGTCACAAGTGCACGATCATCCAGAGTCTGCATGTGCAGACTGTCAGAAGACATGAAGACACAAAGTTTTTAATGCAGCTTCTCGTTTCCACTGTTGTTGTTTTGTTTTGGCTATATGTAGGCATGTTTGCCATTTTGTAAAGGATCGATGGTTGAGCAAGGCTCCCGGTTGTAAAGCTTTAACGAAGCACTTTTATCTCCGGTTATGTATGAATTCTTGAGACTTCTTGCCTTATGAATATCGGTTTCTTTGATGTCTTTGTTAAAACTGTGTTAGAGCAACTCGGAATTGGAGAATCCAGTCGAGTTGAAGCTGTTATAGGATGATGTAGAATTTGATCACTGTGACAGTCTCATTGTCTCTAATCAGTCCTTGTGATTTTCCTAATGTTGAATGACTTGGAATTGGAGGATCCAGTCAAGTCCCTTTTTCAGTATCTCGAAGCCGTGAACCCGAGGATCTCGCATTCGGGGTTTTTCTTCTACAAATTTCTGAAAGCCTGTTGCCCAAAGTAGTTTGTTCACTCTTCTTATCAAGTCTTCCACCTATTCACCCTTTATTCAACCCATTGATTGAAGTTAGATCAAGACCTCCTTTGTTTCTTACATGACGAACCCAGTCCCTGAGCTAGAGTGATGTCTCCTCGAGTCTTTACCCCCATTTGATCATCCATTAAAAACTATCGTGACATAAAAATGATGGGTGTCGGGCTCTGCTCCTGCAAGCAATCTAGGAGTGACTTCCGACGCTAACATTTTTGGCGCCATTGCCGGGGACGAAGTTGAAGATTTTCCCTGGGCAGAACGACATTGAGCCTCTGATTCTAAAGGTGCATCAGACATCAGAGCCCTTAAAGATTGCTACTGTGCACCTGGCGACTCCATTGTGGCGACTCCATTGTTTCCACATCACTATTTCAGCTGTGACTATTGTTAGCACACCTGAAAGCTGACCCTAAGGAGCTTTCTCGAGAAGGTTTCAGCAGCTGCTTTCTCAGCCTGAGTAGCTTCCTGGGGTAATGACAATGTTAAGATTTGGCCTTTGATGGTGAACAAGGACCAGACATGCTTGAAGCTGCGCATCTTTCACCTAGTGAATCCATGATTCGAGGATCGATTGGTGACTCCACTGGTTAAATATGGAGAAAATCCTTGCTCGCAGGTTTTCTCCTTTTAATTTTTCTGCTATTCCTGGTTTTCCTAATGTTGTCCCCTCTCTGGATGAATGGGGCGATTATTTGCCCATATTTGGAAAATGTGAAGAGGACAACCCTGCTCAGCACCTCAATGAGTTTCATGAACTCATGCGTCAGTGGGAGATACATCATGAATATGTATTACTAAAAATGTTCATGTCCTCGTTAGCAGGGGATGCATGTAAATGGTATCATTCTTTACCCCCTGCTAGCATTTCTTCACTCAGTGATTTCCATGCAGCATTCACTGCGTATTGTCAATAGTTGTATCCCTCTGTGTTAGTTTGTCATAACTGTAGTGAGGGATACCACAACTCTATACCGGATAAAGTTGTTTCGGACATAGGCTGTGAGGATGATTCTGACCACCTGGATCAAAAATCATTCCTTTCTCCTCCCCATTCGTCTGCATTAGAGGTGGGTTATGAAAGTGATGAATATCCTAGGGGGGGAGAGGATTCCCTGAGTGAGATGATGGAGTAGGTGAAATATCTCTCTGCCCAATTAGAAGGGTTGAAATATGAAGACTGTGCAGAGGATTTTCCAGCCTGGGAGGAAAAAGATGACCTGAGTGAACTAGTGGAGTAGGCGATATTCCCCACTCCCCAATGTGCAAAATTGGAATATGAAGACAGCGAAGAGGATTTTCCATTCTTCGAGGCAGATGATCTAAGTATCTCTTTTGAAGAGATTATTGAAGATTTCTTGGATGCATTAACATCTGCCCCCGATGAGCCTACTGTCTCAGATTTAAACGAATAAGCCATTGTGGAAGAGGATTGCTCTTTCTTCCTTCATGAGATTTCCCATGATGTATTTACATTTGGGATTGAAAAGAAGGATCGGGAGACCGTTCCCTTTTTATGAGATGGGGGAGTACACGAAGAAGACGAGGAGGAACCAGAGGAACGACTGAGCGCACATTTATTTTTCTATCCAGAGTCAGTCAGTGAGCAACCACTGAGATCAATGAGCCTACAACAGTTGTCCACTCACCTGTGCTTGTCAGAGATATTCATCCACATGAGAATAGTTGTGTAGCAGAGGAGGCTGCCTGTCGCCAATTTTTCGAAATTTGCCACTCATTCTATGACCCTGTCGGCGAATACATGGAGTGTCATATCCTTTATGCCTTGGAGCCACCCTATTCCATATCAACTTCACCCTGTGAGGAGAAGTTGAAGAGTGTATCCGTTCTGCTGTTACGGTTACACTATCTGCTGGTGATCATCGACAGAAGGAAGGAGCTTCTATCTAGGAAGCTGCTTGAATGGCTATGGTGGAAGTTTTCTTTCACCTAGCCCATGTAAAATATTTTATTAGCATTAGGATTGTATATAAATAAGCTCCTTTGAGCATGTAGCTTTATTTTGTTACTTTTATTTTTCGGCCTGTATTTTCAGCAGCAGGATGTTTTGAGCTTAATTCTATAGCCCAACAGCAAGGCACAGAAGCTGCGGAATGAGTTCTTAGAGCATCAAAGGGACGACTCTATCCCCCATGGAGCCAAATGTTAGCGATAATTCTTGTCTTGGGCTCGAGAGCATTCGGGTCTGCAAGTTACACGAGAAGCACCCGAGCGTAGCATGGAAAAATCTCGTTTTACAGCTTCCAATCAAATGAGCGGGTGAAATTACATTGTCAATGGACTGGATTAATCCATAAGAATACATAAACGATCATTGGGATATCGGGGCTACCAAGTTAACCGATATATAGTTTCAAAGAAAGCACCTATATTTCAAGACTAAATCTGGGTCGTCTGATCCAGTGACGCGTGGCGCAAGATCTAGTCACGTCGGCATATCGACATTCGGGAATTCGAAGGGTAAAAGTCCCTCGTCATCTCACATCTCAAAACCCCGAACCCCGAAACGCCGATAAGCGCCTTTGAAGCTAAGCCTATGGTCCTAGCACCTGGTCATGTCAAGCGAGCCTGGTAATGGAGGACACGCGATGCAATAGCTGAGCCAGGAGTGGGGCCATTCAGGATTTTCACATTGGAAGCACCGAGGTCCTCTCAATCGTCCATCCATCGATGAAACTTGAGTGCATTAGACTTAAAGGGGGGTAAAATGCAAAGGAATGGGTTAAAAACCCACTTGTCCTAAGTTCGTGATGAAAATGCATCTGTGTTTAAATAGAAATCAGATCTGGACGACAGGGATTAGAGCGCCCAGATCAATGACGCACATTGGATTCCGGAGCCCCCCCACCTTTCTACCTTTAAGCGGAGGGGGGGGGTTCGGAATCGGGGGCGCACCTCTTCAACAACTGCGATTAGAGTGCCCAGATCAACGGCGCGCAAGGTGATTCCGGACCCCCCCGCCTTTCTACCTTTAAGCGGAGGGGGGGTCTGGAATCAAGGATGCATCTCTCCGACGGATGTGATTAGAGCGCCCGGATCAGCGGTGCACATTGTATTCCAGAGCCTTCTGTCTTTCTGCGTTTAACCAACGTGGGCCCCTTTCCTATCATGTCATCTTTTGTACCATCCTTCCCCTTGCCATCTGTTCTCCTCCTGGCTGTGTGATGAGGCTCGCTCCCTTTATCCCTTCCTCATCCTCTGACATCTGTCCACCTTCCCTCTTCTGGTCCATGTGGTCCCTCCCCCCATCTCATCATCCACTCACCTTCCGAGCCTCCTCGTCCCCTGCCATGTTTCCGGCTCCCTTCCATGACAGCTTTTCGCTACCGCACCCATCCTTAGACCCTCTTATTTTCTACCACCTCATCACCTCTCATCTCACCCTCACAGTGTTGATGCCATCACCTCCCTTTCCCCTTCCATGTCAAGTGTGCCAGTTCCTCCACGCCTTATCCATCAGACTGTCCAACTATCCCAGGTGGCAAAGCAGGGGGTCTTCCACGTCCCAGAGGGCACAGTTGACCGAGGTTGTTCCCAATCCCAAGGAAGCAGTTATTATTGCCGTGAAGGTGGTTGAACGTCATCTTCTTCCATAAATAGAAGGTCAGGAAAGGACCAAGCGTACAAGTAGACTAATAGTCCTTCTTGACGGAGATTACGACTGTCAAACCACTGCAGGACAGTCAGGAGTCTCACTGCATCTGTCATAAGTGCACGATCATCTAGAGTCTGCATGTGCAGACTGTCAGAAGACACGAAGACACAAAGTTTTTAATGCAGCTTCTCGTTTCCGCTGCTGTTGTTTTTTTTTGGCTATATGTAGGCATTTTTTCCATTTTGTAAAGGATCGATGGTTGAGCAAGGCTCCCAGTTGTAAATCTTTAACGAAGCACTGTTATCTCCGGTTATGTATGAATTCTTGAGACTTCTTTCCTTATGAATATCAGTTTCTTTCATGTCTTTGTTAAAACTATGTTAGAGCAACTCGGAATTGGAGAATCCAGTCGAGTTGAAGCTGTTATAGGATGATGTAGAATTTGATCACTGTGACAGTCGCATTGTCTCTAATCAGTCCTTGTGATTTTCCTAACGTTGAATAACTTGGAATTGGAGAATCCAGTCAAGTCCCTTTTTCAGTATCTCGAAGCCCTGAACCCGAGGATCTCGCATTCAGGGTTTTTCTTCTACAAATTGTTGAAATCCTGTTGCCCGAAGTAGTTTGTTCACTCTTCTTATCAAGTCTTCCACCTGTTCACCCTTTATTCAACCCACTGATTGAATTTATATCAAGAAATCCTTTGTTTCTTACATGCCGGACCCAGTCCCTGAGTTAGAGTGATGTCTCCTCGAGTCTTTACCCCCATTTGATCATCCATTAAAAACTATCGTGACATAAAACTGATGGGTGTCGGGCTCTACTCCTGCAAGCAATCCAGGAGTGACTTCCAACGCTAACAGGTTGCTAAACACCTTGGAGGCATGACTGTGTAGAGGAAGACACAGTGGAAGATAGAATCTCTGAGGAGTTCTGTAGAGCTCTGCCAGGAGGGCATTGAGCGTATGCACTGGTTTCGGGATTCTACAAGAACTCTGCCAAGTGGGAATTGAGCAGGTGCAAGAGGGCATAGAAGAACTCTGCTATGAATTTAGACAGAGGTAAGAATCATTGAAGATTCTAGACACTCTGCCAGGAGGGCATTGAGTAGGTGCTAGAGAGCACAGCGAGAAATCTTTGAGTTATGGAATTTGGAGAAGAGTCCAAGGAGAAGCATATTCACAGGGTTGTTGAACACCCTAAAGACTCAGCAAGAAGTTGCTTGAGCAAGGATAGTTAGGAGGACATCAAATTCTCCATCTGAAGGAGAAAGAAAAAAGATTGAGTTCGTTAGAGGTCGAAGCTATAGGAAATCCCAGGACGGATCGCATCTTTGTGTGCGCAGAGACTCTGCAGAGGTGCATAAGTCACAGAATCCCTTGAAGATTCAAGAGTAAATCGCAGGACGAGTAGCGTTCTTATGCATGCAGGCAAGGGACTCAATATCAGAGAGTTCTTGTGAGGAAAGAGAGAAAAGGTTGAGGCCTTTGGATTTTGGAAATTCTTCCAAGTCTTGGAAGAAAGTGCATGCTCAGGAGGAAAACAGTTGTCGTCGGATTAGGCCAAGAAAGAGATTTGGACCATTGAAGTTTCCACATCTAGGAATAATTGGAGGAGCGCGCATTGGATCTCGCTCAGAATACCCGAAAACCGTTGGATAGGTAGGGAGATGCATGAGGTTTAAACCTCAAGCACAGAGCGAAGAAATATGAAAAGTCCTTAAGAGGGCAGAGTTATCGAGAGTTATCGGGATTTTGGACTTCAGAATTTCGGAGGTCTCAAGGACGAGAGACTGGGACACTCCATGGTGGAAGTCCCAAAATAGAGAAATAGATCGTAGTCGTCTGATTAGGGAGGACACATGTCACAAGATCACCCATTTTGGGGATTAGGACATTGAAAAATAGAAGAGGAAGGAGTATTTTGACTTCGCACCTGGTGAAGTCCCGAAACGATCTGGACCGTCCATCCGTGGAGGACATGTGGCAGAGATCGAGAGTCCATCGGTATTTCGGATATTAGGGATTCGAGTTGATAGAGGATTTGTGTCACTGGGAGTCGCAAGTTACGAAATTGCAAAACGATGATGACCGTCCATCTGAGGGAGGACACGTGGCAGCAATCCAGGATTTTGGGGAAAATCCTAAAAGGAAGAGTCCATCGAGATTTCAGAAATCGGGAGTCCCGTCGCTAAGAGGTCGGGCTCTCGTATTGATAAGTCTCGAAGGGAATAAGACTGTGGTCCTATGGGAAGTGGTCATATGGGCCAAAGCATAGCCCAGGGGGCTAATCGTTGATTGAAGCCTTTTCGACATTTCATCATTTCGGTGTTCGGGAGTTCGAGAAGACAGAGGTTCTCGACATCAGAACTTTGTGAGTCCCAAAACCCAAAATTCATGGTCGTGTGCAGAAGACCGTGAGGGTAAGAGAAGGACCTGTGGATCAGAAAATTGAGATTCCAGCAGGGAATCAAAAGAGTCACTTCGGCTTAGGGAAGGTTTTGAACGATCCTGAGAGCAGAATTCAGCACGAGGGTCAGAAGGGGTCTGCGTCAATTTGTGGTATCAGAGCTTGAATCTTGTCTGTAGAATTCAGGAAAGGGAAGCGAGGAGAAGGAAAAGGAAGATAGAGCACTGAACACTCTGTGATGATTGTTTGTAGTTAGGAAAAAATCAAGAAGACAGTCGGGAAGACTATGGAAGAGGCTGGAGACACTCGGGGTTACAGAGTGACAGTGGTAGATTTTCCAGGAGGGTATATAGACAGCAAGATGGCTATTGAAGGCCGTAGATATGATGGAGGGAAATACCCAGAGATCATGAGCAAAGAAGAAATAGATGAAGAGCTCGCTGATATAAGGGCGGATATAGAAAAGCTTGCATTGCGGATGCAGCAGAATGCTAAGTCGCGATGGGTATATGAATGGCCCATGAGGAAGGTGAAGTAAAAATGGCCAGTCATGGAGTTGATGGCTAGAATACAGCATAGGATTTTAAGAGGATGGTTGACGCATGTTGAAAACCTCGATGGACCTGAGGAGATGGTTTAGGTATGTGAACCAGAGACTGGGAGAAATCTCAGTGATGATAAGGATGAAATGGGATCAGTTGAGGATCTCATAGACTGTCAAGGAGGCAACCAAGGAATTTCACGTTGCCAGGAGGGAAATGAGATGAGGTCACTATGGGATCTCATAGACTTCCAAGAGGGCAGCAAGAAAATCCCAAATAGCTAGGTGGGCATGGGAACAGAAATGAGGCTATCTGAGAGTCTCATGGACTCAGAGGTGAGTTCGAATCAGCCCAAGGAGTTGACAGAGCAGGTGAGCTCAGAGATGGATTTGGATCAACCAGAGAAGCTGACAGAGAAGGAAGATCGGAGAAATATTCTAATGATTGGGGGAATTGAAATATTCCTACTACTTAGCCCAGAGGAGGCAGAGATCTGTGTTGCAGATGAAGAAACAACAATAGGGGAAAGACAACCAGCTATGACGGTTAGGGAAGAATAATTGGAGCAGACATTAGAAGCTGCCCAAGCAGAAGAAGAAGATGAGCATTCTGAGGAGTGGCTCAAAATTGTCAGCCAGGAAGCTGAAAATACTGCAACGTTGGAGCTTGCAGAAGCAAAAGAAGAAAAGGAAGAAAACATGAGCTCTGTTGATCTGTATGACTAGATTGAAGCCCTAGAAAAGAGGGTAATAGTGCAGAGTATGCACATCCAACAGGTGAGTTTGGAAGTAGATGAATATGGCATGGGAGATCATTGTGATCTGTCCATCTGCAAAAAACTTTTGCAGCAGTGGAGACTACATGAATAGAGCCAGCCACTGGAGTAGCTAGACAAAGTGATCGAGAAGATCAGAAGGATGATGTTAGATTTAGCAGAGACTGCCAGCAAGGAGAAGCTGGGCAGAGAAGCAACAGTAGCAGCGGAAGCAGCAGCAGCGCAGCAGAAGCAGCAGTAGTAGGGAGATGGAGCAGATGAACAGCTCCATAAATTTGTTTGGGATCCAGGAGGATTTCAACAGCTGAGATGGGAAGCACATGACCAGGAGCTCATGAATTTTGCAGCTGAGCAGTATGATGCAGGAGCATATCTCCATGTCAATCATCCATCCAACCAACCCACGTCAGCGCACGCATTCAAGGATGAAGAGGTGCAACCTCATTTTAAATTTGAAATTTGAATGTAATTAATGTTTTAGGCTGTTGAGCCATGGAGCCATGCCTTTGCGTAGGCATTAGAGTAGATACCCTTGAATGTTTGTAAGGTTGAAATCTAGATCCAATTCTGGACTAGATAGCCCATTCAATGTAATTGAATAGGGTAGGTGAGATTGGAGGGAAGAGCTCAAAGAGGCCCCTCATGTAAAAGATCGAAAGATCTTGTTTGTATTATCAGAGAGATCAGAGAGATCTTCTTTGTATGATCAGAGAGATCAGAGAGATTAGAGAGATCTTCTTTACATTATTAGAGAGATCAGAGAGAGGCAGAGAGAGTAGAGAAGAGTTGATACCTTGTTACAGTCCATGCTTAGAACACCTTTGTAAAGGGGCATTTTTATTAATACAAACCAGAGCAGTTCTTCTTGCATATTGTTTGTGTTGTGTGAATGTCTTTGAGTGTTCTTTATATGTTGTAGATGTATGTTGTAGGTATGCATTTACAGGGATAGATAGGTTCTGCTATCTGTTTGGTTCTTTGATTTTCAGGTTTGGATTTCTTTGAGGCTTCACACCAGGAGGGTGTGACAGAACACTACGGGTTCTAATAGTCGTGCACAAAGAGTGCATTTCTAAATTCTGCGGGTTCAAACAAAGGCATGCCAGAAGGGAACAATAGCTTAAATCATTGGCTCAAAGGAGGACCTCAAGGTTGTTGAACACCTTGGAGGCAGGACTGTGTATAGGAAGACACAGTGGAAGATAAAATCTCTGAGGATTTATGTACAACTTTGCCAGGAGGGCATTGAGAGTATGCACTAGTTGCATTAAGGAGGAACTATGTTGTGAGTTCAATTTGAAGACAAAATCATTGTGGGATTCTACAAGAACTCTTCCAAGTGGGCATTGAGCAGGTGCAAGAGGGAAAAGAAGAACTTTGTTGTGAGTTTAGACAGAAGTCAGAATCAATGAAGATTCTAGAAACGATGCTAGGAGGGCATTGAGTAGGTGCTAGAAAACACAGAGAGAACTCTTTGAGTTATGGAATTTGGAGAATATTCCAAGGAGAAGGATCTTCACAGGGTTGTTGAACACCCTGAAGACTTAGCAATAAGTTGCTTGAGCAAGGATAGTCAGAAGGACATCAGATTCTTCATCTGAAGGACAAAGAAAAAAGACTGAGTTCCTTAGAGGTCAAAGCTATAGGAAATCTCAGGATGGATAGCACCTTTGTGTGCACAGAGACTCTGTAGAGGAGAAGAAGTCATAGAATCCCTTGAGGATTCGAGAGTAAATCTCAGGAGGAGTAGCGTTCTTATGCACGCAAGCGAGGGACTCAAGATCAGAGAGTTCACTGAGGAAAGAGAGCAAAGGTTGAGGCCTTTGGATTTTGGAAATTCTTCCAAGTCTGGGAAGAAAGCACATGGTCAGGAGGGTCACAACTGTCGTCAGATCAGGCTGAGAAAGAGATCTGGACCATTGAAGTTTCCATGTCTAGGAAGCAGTGGAGGAGCGCGCAGGACATAAGAGATTCCGAGTCGTTAGATCTCGCTCAGAATACCCGACAACCGTTGGATTGGGAGGGAGATTCATGAGGTTTAAACCTCAAGCACAGAGTGGAGAAATAAAAAAAGTCCCGAAGTGGGCAGAGTTATTGGGATTTCGGAGGTCTCGAGGACAAGAGATTGGGACACTCCATGGTGGAAGTCCCAAAATAGAGAAATAGATATCAGTCGTCTGATTAGGGAGGACACATGTCACGAGATCACCCATTTCAGGGATTCAGACATCGGTAAACAAAAGAGGAAGGAGTATTTTGACTTTGCACCTGGCGAAGTCCCGAAACAATCTGGACCGTCCATCTGTGGAGGACACATGGCGGAGATAGAGAGTCCATCAATATTTAGAATATCGGGGATTTGAGTTGATAGAGGATTTGTGTCACTGGAGGTTGCAAGTCAGTAAATCACGAAATGAGGAGGACCATCCATCTAAGGGAGGACACGTGGCAGCAATCCAGGATTTCGGGGAAAATCCCGAAAGGAAGAGTCCATCAGGATTTCAGAAATCAGGAATTCGGGAGTCCCATTGACAATAGGTCAGGCTCTCGTATTGATAAGTCCAAAAGGGAATAAGACTGTGGTCTTATGAGAAGTGGTCATATGGGCCAAAGCATAGCCCAGGGGGCTAATTGTTGATTGAAGCCTTTTCGGCATTTCGACATTTCGGTGTTCAGGAGTTCGAGAAGACAGAGGTTCTTGACATCAAAACTTTGTGAGTCCCAAAACCTGAAATTCATGGTCGTGTGCAGAATACCGTGAGGGTAAGAGAAGGACCTGTGGATCCAAAAAATGATATTCCAACAGGGAATCAAAAGAGTCGCTTCGGCTCAGGGAAGGTTTTGAACGATCCTGAGAGCGGACTTCGGCCTGAGGGTCAGAGGGGGTCTACGTCACATCCTCTTTTGCAAGAACATTGTTCCAGTTCTCATTTATACAAATGTTTTGTGCTTTATACAAGGTCGTATAACATAATTCCTTTAATTCTTTCATAACAACATGCACACACAGTTCCTGTCTGATACACATTTTTGTATCACAAGCGTCCTTTCAGAGCCACAACAATTGTCATTGTATTGCTAATAAATTATGGAAAGGATTTTTGGACAACATATAGCTGAAAAGGCACATTCATAATTGATTCTGTTAAGCCCATCTAGGGTTGTTTATATCCCCAGGGCCTGATTTGTGAAAATTAAATTCACAGAGACATAAGTCTCTCTTCAATTTCCGTAAGTGAACTTACATATATTAGTGGTGTATTACATCTTATTTGGTCTGGGATTGCAAATTGTGGCAGTTTTCCATTTTCAAGCAACCGTTTTCATGGAAGACAAATTTTTCCACTGGAAAATGTTTTATCGTGCGCTGTCAAGAAGAGGTATTTTCCTTCCAAATCAGGCATGAAAGACTTATTGTTTTTTTAGAAATTCATTTGTTCACAAATTGCACATGTAATGGAAGGAGTGTCTTGAATTTGTTTCATGTAGGTTTGTCTTGCATCTTTCTTTCGCAGGGAAGTATGGGTAGAAAGTGTTTGTTGGTTTTCATTGGTAGTAGTGCATGTTGTTGCTTCTAGCCCAAGAAATGTGACAATTGCATGACCATTATGGGATATGAGATTGTACATGTTTCTGTTTTATTGTGCATGAAAAAATTTATTTACATTGTGATATGTGAGTTTCTCTCTAAAGGGAAGCATAGCAATGTATTCTTTTCTCTCGCACGTGACCTTTTTCAAGTTATGGTATCTCACTGTACGTTTCTTGTCCAACGACAGGATGACCTGATGACAACTGGGATGAATTTCACACTGACTCAGATTGTGATAACTTAGTCTACGTTTATCTTTTAAGGCCTGCATGGCCTGATCACAACTGGGACGAATTTCACGCATAACGTTTTTCAAGTTGTGATAACTTAGTATATGTTTTTTGTTTAAGCCTTGTATGGTTTCATCACAACTGGGATGAATTTCACGCATGACATTTTTTTTAAGCCCTGTATGGCCATATCACAATCGGGAGGAGTTTCATTCTCACTAAAAAGCATTCCATGTGTATGCATATTTGATGTGGTTTGGGTGGCATGGACATTGAACCCTGGACTAGTGATATGTCCAAGAAAAGGTTGATAATGGATATGTGTTGTATCTGTTTCAAGGAGAGGATGTCAATTGTTCAATCGTAATTGGAATCAATAGACTAGGAATAGACAGTTCCATCTGGAAAGGCCAACCAAACCTGGATATTTACTTTGAATATGATAGAAAACGATTGAAAACAAAATCTACAACCCTCACGATTTCCTTTTTCATATGGAAGCGCCATATTTACAAGGTATTCTTGCCAACTTCCAATTGCCGACATATTTTTTAGGAGATATGACGAAAGGTGTTGATGAAAGAAGCTAAAATCCTGTTGGCTGCCACCTATAATTGCATTATAAAAGAATTGTACAGTGTAAATCCGTAGTGACTGCACATCAAACTCCACTGCTATCAAACAAAAAATTTCATTGAATAGATTATCTCCACAGCTAGACACAACAATTGTTGCTTGCTGTAAACCATGGGAGTCTATGTGATGCATAATCTGTTTCCATAGCGATTCAAGGTCTTTGCAAATGAGGGACAAGTAAATTTGAGCTCCTTCAAGATTGCATATGGACAATGTTCTGTACAGTAGTGGTTCATAATGACCACTGACAACATTGGCATCATGGAACAAGATGCAATATGGATTGTCAGATGCAGTTTTGTTGAATAGTAGATATCTTGTTTTTCTTGTCAATGGCCATATTCCAATCGATATATTGAGCTAGTAAGATAGCCAATGTATACAAAATGTATCTCCCCAAAGTCCCCTCTCATGTGCAAGAAGAATTGGAGATGAATACAACAACATCGTTGAAAAATACGTAGTGACATCATGTATTCCATGCAACTGTCGAAGAAAATCAGATTCCAATTCATATTGATACGACTCCAATGCCTCAGCATCGCCATTTTTTAAGCATCCCAAGAAATAATCTATCAATCCATTGCGTAGGTCATTCGAGGAATAAAGGAAATGCAGTAGAACCTAAAATGCATCAAAAAGGAAATCCCCTAGAGTATACGAGAATGCATCCAATCTAAAAAGGCCATTTTTATGAAAAACCTTGTCAATGTTGTCATGTATAATGGAGTGTATATCTATTTCATATGACGCAACATCTATTACTTCATTCATATTTTGAACTGTGATTTCTCATTTTTTTCTTAGATACTTTTAGTTTGCATGAAAACAGAGAAAAGGGGAAAAAAAGAATAAAACAAGGAAACTAAATAAAAAGGAAATCAAAATAGGAAAACTACAAGCACGGAACTGCGTACCAATCCCTGTATGTATATTTTAACCTTATTCTTGTCAACTTCAATCCCCCTTAATCCCCATAGAAGACAACAAGAAAACAAACCCACACTGGAAGGTGAACCAAACAGAAGAAAAAATGAAAATAAATAACACCATAAATTTACTGAGCAGAAAGACCGATTTGAACCTATTCATGGCGTGCATCCTACAAGCTTATCGGAGCCAGAAAAAGTTATGAAAAATAGAAAGGACAAGAAAAAGACAACAGGTGGATGCAGTTTTTCGACCCATAGAATAAAAGCATTCCCTGCCTCTACACCCCGACGAATGGTTCCCTCTTGTGATAGCTTCAGACTGGTTTTCTAAAACCCCTCTGCATTTCAATTTTTGAAATAGCTATGGACATGGCAGTCAGCATATGAAAGCACATGGTTTCCATGAACAGAAGTTAAGAGCACCTAGAAAGATGGTCTACAACAGAATTTATAGGCATGGACTCTCACTATTGAAAAATAACAAAGAAACGATGGCACCGAAACTTACCCGTCAATGAGGGATTACAATAGCTCAGCCCCAAAAAACTGCAAACTGCAACAACATGTCCAATAACTTACAAAGTTGAAGAACAACAAACCAGTGAACAACCACGAATATGTCCAATTGAAACTGCAGGACCTCGACTTTACAAAGTTGAAACAAACAAGAACAAGAATCATGGAATGAACCAGCGAACAAGCATCAACCATTGAACCAATGATGTCGATGGAGAACAATTCAACACAATTTCACTGTAAACATCACCATAAAAAAAATGGAACAAAACTGTATTGCAACGCATCTGTACAATAAACATTTAAGACTGCAAGACATGTTAGGTAAACACTTAAGACTGCCAGAACCGTTGAAGGGCGTAGCCCTGTGCAAACATTTAAGAGAAAATTCAGCGTGGCAGGCCTGTTCTCTCGAAGAACACAAGAATAAAGCAAAGATCACACATAGTCATATGCTAGAGAAATATATTCTACCTAGCAGAAATTGCTAAGCCAAACATTCAAACTAATGCTAGAATTAATCTACCTTCAACCAATACATAAGAAAATATATGATTCAAAAATACCAGATACGTTCAAATACTTTGGATATGCCAACATATATAACATTGGGAATAGCGAAGCTGACAATAATACCTCCAATCCGTTGTCCATTCAGATCATGACATATATGGTACTTTTTATTATATAAAAATCGATGTTTTCAGTTCCCTGGTTCCATCAATAGATAATATGGAAATATTTGTGGTCAAAGGACAATCTAATACGAGGTCAACAAATTATCGACCGCTATAGTCCCTCTATGCCTACGGTAGGGACTAATAAGATGAGAATTTTACTTTTATATCACATATTATATTATGTTCAAGCATGGTAATCATTGTCCTTCAAACTCCCATGTACATTTTGTATGTATTGTAAATCTTATAAGAAAAGAAGGAATATATAGTATGAGATTTTGATTTCATAATTTTAAAATAATGTTTTTAACTTTTTCTTTTTAAATAAATTATAATTTTTAAGTACATGTGCTTTTTTATTTAAAGAAAAATAAATTATATGAGATTTTGATATACAACTTCAGTGGGCCTAATGGCTAAGAACAAGTGTTTCCTCTTAAGATGTCACAAGTTCAAATCCATAGGGGTAGACTTTACCAGTCAAATTGTTGGGCAGAGGGGGTCCTTATCCCACAAACAAGGGGGTCTCATACATCAAGTTGGTGTTGTTAACCATATTTTAATAAGTTGTACATATAACTTGAATAATTTCTCCCAATGAATAAATTGTTTTTTTCCACATGTGTGCATTGTGACTAACTCATAATGATAAAGAATCATTAACTTATAATTACTTCATTTTCATATGCAATTTTCTTTATATGCCAAAACATGAATTGAGATACCCTCTTTTTTAAATTGGTCATCACTATCCTCTCTTATCTCACACTTAACAACTCTTTTACAATTTATTTTTTGAACTTCCTCATCCCTGTCTTCTCCTCTCTCACACTTCATATGCTAGTATTCAAATATGTCACTGCTACATTGGGCAAAAATTATGATGAAATATTACAATGGTTTAGAATTTTGTCGTAATTTTTTTTCTTTTTTTGGACTAAATTTACTTCTTTTTTTTTCGGGGTCCAACTATTCATCGCTCTAGCGACCAACATTCCACATTGGTGATTATAGAGACAAAATTTCATCACTAGAGTGACCAACCATGAGTTAGTTGCTATAGAGACAAACTTTAGTTATTATAACGACCAACTATGGCACGTGTGAGAATCAAACGGTCATTGAATTATTGTTTGGCCAATTTGACCGAATTCATCGGAAGACCGATGAAATCAATCCTATATATATCTCAGTTACAATAAATTTGCTATAGTTGTGACACTTATTTTCTATAGTTGCGACAATCATTTTCTAAAGTTGTGACAATCATTTGGGTGTTCTGGTTTTTTATGAAATCTTGATTTCAATTCTCTTTCAAGAAGAGAAACATTAAATTGTTCAGACTCTACATAGCTAAGATTTTGAAGGTCAGTACTTAAATTATTTTTGTGTGATTTAGTAATTTGGTGGTATTGAACTATTTTATGGTTTATTTTCACTCCTTAAATCAGATTTTATGGTTTATTTTAACTCCTTATAAAGATTTTATGGTTTATCCACTTTTGATAGAGTAAAAAGATCATTGATTCAACTACAATCACTCTAATTAGATTCATTCAATCTAATTTTGTTCTTATATTTCATGGAACTTCTTGAATATCTAAGTATCCTTGCCTTAGTAAATTTACATTTAGGGATTCCTCCTTGAGTTGGAAAAGAAGCAACTAAAATTGAAGAGCAGTGGCTTTTGTGGTGATATTGGGCATCAGTACTCTTGTGTATCCCTAAACCTACCCTAATTTTTATTAGGGACTTAATATTATATAGTGTGATTTTGGGTAATAATAGATCCACCTCCTCTTATTAATGGAATATTGTAATTTCAAGGATGAATAAAAGTATGAGGATTTAAACTTGCACAGTAAAAGATGTATATTGTATCGTTTATCATTACCATGCCAAGGAATTGCTTGACATATTTGATTGGTTGTTGATGCAGGAGCATCGCTCCATGTCATCCAGCCAGCCAGCCAGCCACGTCAGCGTGCATGCATTCATATGCAAAAAGGGAGGCGTAGCCTCATTTGAATTTGTATTGAATGTAATTAAATTGTCTAGTCTGGTGAGCCATGAAAGTCGTGCCTTTGAGCAGGCGTTAGGTAGGATCGGCTTTAATGCCAAGAATGGCTGAGATCTAGATCCGATCCTGGACTAGACAACCCATTCATTGTAAATGAATGTAATTAATTAGAGTAGGTGACCCTGGAGGGATGAGCCCCTCAGGTAAAAGAGATTTCGGATATCATTTTGAGAAGTCAAGCTGTAGAGTGTTGAATTGGAGAGCCAGAGAGAGCTCGAGAAACACCATTGTAAAGATATAGGCATTTTCGCCATTGTTAATATAACAGAGAAGTTTTTCCTCCATTTATATATATGTTATGTGGATGTCTGTGTGTGTTCCATATATATGTTATGAATGTATACTGTAGTTGTGCATTCTGCAGGAGTTTGTTTGATTTCAGGTTGAAGGTATTTGAGGCTTCATACCAGGAGGGTATGACAGGACGCTGAGGGTTCTGAGAGCCGGTGCACTGAGGATGCACTTCTGAACTCTGAGGAGTCAGACAGTGACATGATGAGGCATAGGAATTGAGGTCAACAACTCAGAAGGAAGACCTCAAGGTTGCTGAATACCTTGGAGGCAAGGCTGTGTAGCTGAGACACAGTTGCAGACAAAATCATTGAGGATTTTGTAGGAGCTCTGCTAGGTGGGAATTGAGCGTAAGCACGAGGTGCTGGAGGAAGAACTCTGCTGTGAGTTCTTAAGGAAGACCAGAATCACTAAGGATTCTGAGAAGCTCTGCCAGGTGGGCATTGAGAGTGTGTGTGTGCAAGGAGTGCACCGAGGAGGGAACTCTGCCATGAGTTCAAAGGAAATAGAATCACTGAGGATTCTGGAAGGCTCTGCCAGGTGGGAAACGAGCAAGTGCATAGGTGCACAAGGACCCAGAACTGCTGAACGTTCTGTGGAAGGAAGACACTCTGCCAGGAGGGCATAGAGATATGGTGCAGACGGTACAAGGAGAAGGGAAATATTTGAGTTCGGGAGCTGAAGGAAGAGTCCACTGAGAGACCTCCATTGGGTTACTGAATACCCAGAAGCACTCAGCCAGAGATTGTTGGAGTGAAGGATAGCCAGGAGGGAATCCATTTCATTCTCCATATGAAGGAGAAGAAGGATAAAATCCCTCAAGGGGTCTGAGCGTTCGAAGAAGCTCAGGAGAGACAGCGTGGTATATGTGCGAAGAATCTATAGGAGGTAGAGGTCAAAATCTCCAAAGATTTGAGGAGAAGCTCAGGAAGGGCAGTGCTTTTATGTGCATCGATGAGGCTCAAAATCGAGGAGTTCACAGGGAAGAAAGACAGTAAAGATTGAGGCCTTTGGAACCTTGGAAATTCTCCCAAGGCAGGACGAAAATACAAGGAGGCTCTGGTGAGAGCATAGCAGCCGTTGGATTGATAGATAGAGAGATTTGGACCGTCGAGGAGATTTACGTCCAGGAGGAGCCATAGCAGGTGGAAACGGTGACGAGGATCTGGGTCATTCGTTTGGGAGCAGACAGGTGTCACGAGATTACCCACATCGGGAACTCGAGCATCGGAGGTTGGAAGAGGAAGTCATTCAACTTCACGAGTGGCAAGGAGGTGAGAGCTCCATGTTGTGGGGCCTAGATGACGTCATCTCGGGATATCAGTACTCCGAGGATAGTGTAGGGCCCCAGGAGTTGGAAAGTGGACAGGTGGTACCTCACATCTTGGGAGAAAGGACTCGGGGATTGCGAGGTTGCGAGAAGCAATATCCCGACAGCTGGAGGACTGTGTGGGCCATAGCGATGCCGGTGAGTGGAATACAGGTGGCACGAATACCTCAGGATCTCACCACGAGAAGTCCCGAAGTATTGGCGTTAGGATGCACGATCCTTTGAAAGTCCAAAGTCTCGGCGAGAGAAAGGACCATTGAAAGGTCAACTCTCGTGCGCCTCGGCAGTTCGGCACATCGGGTGTCGAGAGCTGGAAAATCAAGGGTTTGATATAGCGAGTCACAAGGTTGCAAAGGAGGTAAGGTCATGGTCACAAAGGAAGTGGTCATATGGTTAGGGCTTAGCCTGGAGGGCTAAAGCACATCGGGGATCGGAGAATCGGGAGTTCTGGTTACATGTGTATCTTGGCATTAAAAACGCCGAAACCCCGACAAGATAAGACTGTGGTCACGAAGACTAGTCACGAGGATTAGGAGTTGAGCCAGGAGGGACAACACATAGGAGCTAAGAAGTCATCAGTGATTCAGGGATCGGGGATTCACAAGGACAGAGGTTTGTGACGGCAGAAAGTCCGAAACCCCGACGCCGACAATAGTTTCCTTTGGGGAAATTGGTCACGGTCAGGTGTAGAGGCCGAGAAGGTGAACGAAGGACCTGTGGATTGGGTCATGTTTTGACAGGGATTCCACTTCGGAATCTAAAGAGCCAATTCGACTCAGTTAGAAGGAGGAATCGAACGATCCTGTGAGCAGGAGGTCAGGTGAATAGACCCTGCGGGGTGATAGGAAGGACCTCGCCTACATCAAGTGGTATCAGAGGGGAAATCTGTTTATATATTGCAGACAGAGAAAAGTAGAAGGAAGACAAAGTTGCTGAGGACTCTGTGAGGACTTATTTGCAGGTAGGCAGCAGTCCATAGACATTCAGCAGGACTGTAGGATGATGAAGCTGAGCACTCAGGATTGCAAGAGTGACAGCGGTAGATCTGTCAGGGAGGCAGATAGACACAGAAAGATGGCTACTGAAGGCCATAGGTCTGCTGAACGGAAGAGGCCAGAGATGATGAGTGCAGCAGAAATGGATAAAGAGCTCGCTGACATAAAGCGAGGGATGGAGGAGCTTGAAATGAAGATGCGGAAAAATAAAAAGCCGAGATGGGTATATGAATGTCCCATGAAGACGCCAAAGGTGAAATGGCCAGTCAGAGAGCTGATGGTCAAAGGACAGCAGAGGCTGTTAAGGAGATGGCTGAGGTATGCTGAAAACCTCAGGCACATAGAAAAGAAGGAGATGGTTCATGTATGCGAACCAGAGACTGGGAGAGGTCTCGATGATGAGGAGAAGGATGAAATGAGATCGGCTGATGATCTCAAAGACTGCTAGGAGGGCAGAGCAGAAGAAATTCCAGATTGCCAAGAGGGCAACAAGTTGAGATCAACTGAGGATCTCACGGGCTTCCAGAAGGACAGCGAAGGAATTTTGCATTGCCAGGAGGGCAATGATCAGAGATCATTGCGGGATCTCATAGACTGCCAGGAGGGCATTGGAAGGTTTCCAAATGGCCAGATGGGCAAGGAAACAGAGATGAGATCGGCTGAAGATCTCACGGACTGTCAGGTGGATAGCTAGGGAATTTCACATTGCCAGGAGGGAAATGAAAGGAGATCACTGTGGGATCTCGAAGACTGCCAGGAGGGCAGCAGAAGCAGCAAAACCTTCTAGGAGGGCAGCGAAAGAGTCTCATATTGCCAGGTGGGAAAAGATGAGCACTTGAGATTATCTGAAGGTCTCACGGACTCAGAGAAGAGTTCAATTCAGCAGGGGTTGCTGATGAAGATGGGATCGATTGATCTCATGGTCTGCCAGGGAAGCAACGGAAGCATCCCATATTTCCAGGTGGGCAGGGATGAGCAGATGAGACTATCTGTGGGTCTCAGAAACTCAGAAGTGAGTTGGAATCAGCCAGAGGAGATGACAGAGCAGATGAGACTGTCTGATGGTCTCATAAATTTAGAGGAGATGGAAAAGGATCAGTAGGTGCAGCTGACAGAAGAGGATGAAGATCAGAATGATATTCTGATGATTGGGGGAATTTCAATATTCCTGCCATTTGCCCCAGAGGAGGTATAAAATTGTATTGTAGGTGCGGCAATATCAGAGGAACAGTCACAGCTGATGATGACTGTTGAAGAAGAAGAATTGGTGCAGATGGTTAAGACTGCCCAAGAGGATGAAGAGAATGAGCGTTTTGAGGAATGACTCAATGAATTCAGCCAAGAAGCTGAGGAAGATGTAGCGTTGGAGATGACAGCAGAAGAAGAAGCAGAAGAAGATATGGAGCAGACTTTGGAAGCTTCCCAAGCAGAAGGAGAAAGCGAGCATTCTGAGGAGTGTCTCAACATATTCAGACAGGGAGCTGAAAAAGAAAGAGGTTGTAGCGTTGGAGCTAGCAACAAAAGAAGTTGAGGAGCGAGCAGATAGAATTATCAATCCATGGGACATGGAGCTGGAGATGCTGGAGGATTGGTTGAACAATCCAGAGCCAGCAAGAGAAATGGCATAATTTGAGCTGTCAGAGAAGAGGATGACTGAGCAGCAGGTCAGTCAAGAAGAGACTGCAGAGCTGGAGTCTACAACAGAGTGGCAACTTGAGGCCATAGGTAAAGATGAATATGAAGATCAAGAAGAAGATGAAGAATATGTCATGGGAGATCATGATGATCTGCTCAATGGCCAATTTTTTTTGCAGCTGAGGAGACTGCATGAGAAAAACCAGCCACTGGAGCAGCTGGATAAGGTGATCATGGAGATCATGCAGCTGATGTTGAAGTCAGCAGGCACTGCCAGCAAGGAGAAGCTGGGCAGAAGGAAAGAAGGAGCAGCAGCAACAGCGCAACGGAAGCATCAACAACAGATTGGAGCGGATGGGAAGCTCCAAAGACTTATTTGGGATCCAGGAGGATTTCCAACAACCCAGAAGGGAAGCTCATGAGCAGGAGCTCATGATTTTTGCAGCTGTGGAGTATGATGCAGGAGCATCGCTCCATGTCAGCCATCTAGCCACGTCAACGCGCATGCATTCATATGCAAAAAGGGAGGCGCAGCCTCATTTGAATTTGTATTGAATGTAATTGAATTGTCTAGGCTGGTGAGCCATGAAAGCCGTGCCTTTGAGTAGGTGTTAGGTAGGATTGGATTTAATGCCAAGAATGGTTGAGATCTAGATCCGATCCTGGACTAGACAACCCATTCATTGTAAATGAATGTAATTAATTAGAGTAGGTGAACCTGGAGGGATGACCCCCTGAGGTAAAAGAGATTTCGGATCTCATTTTGAGAAGTCAAGTTGTAGAGTGTTGAGTTGGAGAGCCAGAGAGAGCTCGAGAAACACCATTGTAAAGATATAGTCATTTTCTCCATTGTTAATATAACAGAGCAATTTTTCCTACATTTATGTATATGTTATGTGGATGTCTGTGTGTGTTCCATATATATGTTGTGAATGTATACTATAGTTGTGCATTCTACAGGAGTTTGTTTGATTTCAGGTTGAAGGTCTTTGAGGCTTCATGCCAGGAGGGTATGACAAGACGTTGAGGGTTCTGAGAGACGGTGCACTGAGGATGCACTTCTGAACTCTGAGGAGTCAGACAGAGACGTGCTGAGGCACATGAATTGAAGTCAACAACTCAGAAGGAATACCTGAAGGTTTCTTAATACCTTGGAGGCAAGGTTGTGTAGCTGAGACACAATTGCAGATAGAATCACTGAGGATTCTGTAGGATCTCTTCTAGGTGGGCATTGAGTGTAAGCACGATGTGATGGAGGAAGAACTCTAATGTGAGTTCTTAAGGAAGACCAGAATCACTGAGGATTCTGAGAAGCTCTGTCAGGTGGGCATTGAGCATGTGTGTGTGCAAGGAGTGCACCGAGGAAGGAACTCTACCGTGAGTTCAAAGGAAACAAAATCACTGAGGATTCTGGAAGGCTCTGCCAGGTGGGAAACGAGCAAGTGCATAGGTGCACAAGGACCCAGAACTACTGAACATGTTGTGGAAGGAAGACACTCTACCAGGAGGGCATAGAGATATGGTGCAGACGGTATAAGGAGAAGGGAACTCTTTGAGTTCGGGAGCTGAAGGAAGAGTCCACTTAGGGACCTCCACTGGGTTACTGAATACCCAGAAGCACTCAGCCAGAGATTGCGGGAGTGAAGGATAGCCAGGAGGGCATCCATTTCATTCTCCATCTGAAGGAGAAGAAGGATAAAATATCTCAAGGGGTCTGAGTGTTCGAAGAATCTCAGGAGATACAGCGTGGTATATGCGCGAAGACTCTACAAGAGGTAGAGGTCAAAATCTCCAAAGATTTGAGGAGAAGCTCAGGAAGGGCAGCGCTTTTACGCGCATCGACGAGGCTCAAAATCGAGGAGTTCGCAGGGAAGAAAGACAATAAAGGTTGAGGCCTTTGGAACCTTGGAAATTCTCCCAAGGCAGGACAAGAGAATAGCAGCCGTTGGATTGACAGATAGAGAGATCTGGACCGTCGAGGAGATTTACGTCCAGGAGGAGCCATAGCAAGTGGAAACGGTGACGAGGATCTGGGCCGTTCGTTTGGGATCGGATGCGTGTCACGAGATTACCCACATCGGGAACTCAGGCACCGAAGGTTGGAAGAGGAAGTCATTCAACTTCACGAGTGGCGAGGAGGCGAGAGCTCCGTGTTGTGGGGCCTAGCTGACGTCATCTCAGGATATCGATACTCCGAGGATAGTGTAGGGCCACAGGAGTTGGCAAGTGGACAGGTGGCACCTCGCATCTCGGGAGAAAGGACTCGAGAATTTGGCCACAGGGATCGCGAGGTTGTGAGAAGCGATATCCCGACAGCTGGAGGACTGTATGGGCCATAGCAACGTCGGTGAGTGGAATACAGGTGGTACGAATACCTCGGGATCTCACCGCGAGAAGTCCCGAAGTATTGACATTAGGATTCACGATCCTGTGAAATTATGAAGTCTCGGTGAGACAAAGGACCGTTGAAAGGTCAACTCTCGTGCGCCTCGGCACTTCGGCACATCGGGTGTCGAGAGCTGGAAAATCAAGGGTTTGATATAGCGAGTCAGGAGGTCATGAAGGAGGTAAGGTCACGGTCACAAAGGAAGTGGTCATATGGTTAGGGATTAACCTGGAGGGCTAAAGCGCATCGGCGATCGGAGAATCAGGAGTTTCGGTTACATGTGTATCTCGGCATTGAAAACGCCAAAACCCAGACGAGATAAGACTGTGGTCACGAAGACTGGTCACGAGGATCAGGAGTTGAGCTAGGAGGGCCAGCACATAGGAGCCGAGAACTCATCGGTAATTCGGGGATCGGGGATTCACGAGGACAGAGGTTTGTGACGGCGGAAAGTTCGAAACCCCGACGCTGACAACAGTTTCCTGTGGGGAAATTGGTCACGGTCAGGTGCAGAGGCCGAGCAGGTGAATGAAGGACCTGTGGATTGGGTCATGTTTTGACAGGGATTCCACTTCAAAATCTAAAGAGCCAATTCGACTCAGTTAGAAGGAGGAATCGAACGATCCTGTGAGCAGGAGGTCAGGTGAATAGACCCTGCGGGGTGATAGGAAGGACCTCGCCTGCATCAGTTGTCTTCAAATTAATTTTTTTTACATCATCATTTTTTATGAGAATTAAAGTTTCCTTTACGCTTCTTATGTCATGATTTATTTTTCTCCCTAAACTCTTTCTTTCACTTCTATCAATTTTGTTCCTCAATTCTGACAACATAATAGTAGGTGGATCGCAACAAAGAGATTATTAGAAGATTCATTTATGTTTGGATGTTTATGTTTAGGTCAATGTGTTTTTTTAGAGCCAAGTGTCATTTAGATTCCCAAATAGCCAGTGTTGTACGTTGGATATGAAATGCATTGGTTTCATGCTTTGTTCCTTATTTTTACTAGCTGATGTTTTGCTTCATGCTTTGTTCCTTATTTTTTCTGAACATGTTGTATAATTTTCATTACAAATATATAAATATATACCAAATTATTTGAATAGATTTGTATATTGTACTTATAATGTTTCAATGGATTTGTTGTAATAGGTAATTACAATGTCAACTCCAGATGAGAAAAGAGAGCTTGTTATGTTAAAGCGACAAATGGTGATTCATGGTGATAGGAAATGTTATTTCCCTTGTTGTGAATGCAAGGGTTTTAATGGAAGATGACTACCTTTAATAATAGTTGAAAAACATTGTAGGAAGAATGGGCACGTTGAAGGGGGCAATGAATATTGTCTCATGGTAAGTAATTAGTTATTATAGATCTTTAAGGGTATTGTACATTAATTGTTTTTTTTTTAATTTATCTTTCAAAATAATATTTGTGATATACTCTGATTGTATTTTATTGATTCTATTGTTTTTATTAAAGAAAAATCATCCTAAGAATGTGATGTCGCCTAGTAGGATGCGTTTTCATAGACATATTACTGAAGAACAAGATGAACTTAATCATGTGGATAATGATGATCACGTTATTCCTATGGAAAATGATGATATTAATAATACAGTTGATGATGATGGGACAAATAGATTGATCCAAGACATTTATAATGCTTCAATGGATGATGATGTGAACTTGGAGGAGGACAACTTGCAGGATGATAATGATGACAGTGATGAGGACAATGATGATAAATATATTTTGGATAAACCTATCCTTCAAAATGCCACTGAATCCCTATATGGAGGCAGAAAAAAAAGTGTTATCTCTGCTTTAATGTTGTTGGTCAACTTGAAGGGATAAAATGTTTTTTAAACACATGTATGACACAGATCCTAAGGTAAGCAACATAATTTTACAGTTTTATGCAATTTTCAACCTTTATTTTATTTTATTTTCAGTGTCAATTGATGTCTAAATTAAGGATGCAATATTTAAAATGATTAATATAATTTTCATTATTGATTTCTTTTTTTGGATATTGTTTTTGTAGGTTGATATGTGAATATTTCTTACCATCATCAAATAAGTTACCTCGCACATACCGAGAATTATTTTCCATTTTGAAAGAAATTGGAATGGAATATCAGGTTATTGATGCATGCCCCAATGATCACACCATATATTATGGACAATATGCATCTGAATCGAATTACCCGCAATGTCAAATCAATAGATATCAAACTGATCAGTTAACAAAAAAGATTCTTCACAAGGTTCTTCATTATATTCCCATAATTCCATGCCTGTAGTGACTATTTAGTTGTCAGAACATAGCACAATTTATGGATTACCATGCACAGAATATAAGTGAAGATGATGTTCTTCGAATGCCTGCAGATGGTTATTTATATAAAAATATCGAAGAAAGATGGCAATTTTTAAAGAAGAACCTTGTAATGTTAGGATTTCATTGGCAACTGATGGTGTAAATCCATTTGGTGAGCTCAGGTCTATCTACTCGATGTGGCATGTTTTTGTTATAAACAATAACCTTCCTCCTTGGATGTCAATAAAGAGAGAGCACACAATGTTGGCAATGATTGTTCCAGGTATATTTTTATAACGATATTGTTTTTTTAATGTTTAACATCACATTTGTCTTGTTCATTGAACAATTTCATATATGTATACAAGGTGTAGTAATTATGTGTATTTTTTATCCATTTAGGTAAGTACCAAGTGAAAGATATGAATGTATATGGGTGAAATCATGAAGATGGGTTACACTTTTGCTTGTTTTATGAGAAAAAAAAC